>JARSSU010037754.1:0-64127 GCA_029619165.1 Eurosta solidaginis
ATTTATAACCACCAAAGTAGGAAGTGCGGGTTGGAGGAGGAAACGATCGAGCACGTCCTGTGCTCGTGCCCTGCACTTGCTACTAGGAAGTGATACAACTCAGATCTAGAAACAGCAAGAGGCTTAAGTCCTAGGAAGCTTCTAGTATTTGCAAGAGGACGGAGTTATTTATAACATAGGTCCTGGTTTTTGATAGGGTTTTTCAGTTGGTCGTTAAAACAACTTCTGGTAACACTACGGACTCAATCAGTCTATGTGAGGTCCTCATGGACCGGCCAGTTCCACTAACCTAACCTATACTTGTTTAAGGTACAACAGCTTTAATAAGATACGTTAGAATGAAATGTGTTACGGGCCGGGATAGACTTAAGATTTCCTATATCAATGCTATCATTGTCTAAAAATGTTTTGATTGGACAGTACCTTTGCCGTCCGTCCGCGGCTAACGTTTTTGATAATACCTGCTTTGAAATGAACATCATGATCTTCCATATGAAGCTCTAGCGTTGCCCACCATTAAAAGGCGTCATTCTCAAAACACGGTTCACATAAACGCTACTTCCAAAAAACTAATTTTTTTCTTTGCCCTACAAGAACCTCTATCAACAATATTTATATAAATAGTTTTCATTCGAACAGCAAAAAGCTCTGACTTTTTAACTTAATAAGCCAGCTTAGAACAAAAATCTGATTTTAATACACAACGCGCATTTTTCATCACCATTGGGCACTCATATTATAAGCAATTCACTATAAAGCTGTCAAAACGTTTTTTTGTTCTGCTTAAAGAGGAAGACATTGAAAATCATCCCCATATATAATATGGAATTACATGTAAAATACATCAGATATCGTCATATTCAGTGATTATTGGTTAAGTTCGATTATATTTTGCATCACATTGACCTTCAAATTAAGAATAATGTTAATTATGAAAGACTAGTTTTTGCGCACATGCAAATCTTGTACTTATTTATACTTGTATGTACTCCAATTTAATTTCAACATAACCACTTTCTGAGTGTATTGTGAAATTAAAAATGTGAATGCACAATAACCAGCAAACATTTTCAAAGCACTTAAATTTCGTATTTTAGATAAAAAGTGTTTCCGAAATAAAAGTAGTTTGATATATAAATGGAGGGCCTCATTTCTATTGAGTGTATTTAGAGGTTCCTATCTATCAACACAGCTAGTGCCAAATTATGATCCGTGTTTTCCATCCTGCGTTTTGTCGTTGTTGTTGTTGTTGTAGCAGTGCTTCGTCCACTAATAGCTACGACCGATCACAAATTGTCATCAAATCCTCTACGGGAGTCCAAGGAAACTTGCTGTTTCAACAGGGGTGGACATAATGAAAAGAGTGTTAGAGGCGTTGTTTCCACATTATATTAAAGAGATTGTGTGTGTCATGTGGGGACACATTGCAAGCGGGCATACATTTTGTATGTCGGGGTTGATTCTGGATATGTAAGAGTTGAAACCTGTTACAGTATCCAGAACGAAGTTGGGTCAGAGTGACTCGCGTTTCCGTGGGGAGTATGCGTTCATCTTCCGCAAGTTTTGGGTACTGTTTGGATTCACCGATGTAACCCCATTTAATTCCATCCTGCTCTACTCTTAAGCTTAAGTTTACATAGTTTTTATTATTTAGCTCTTTATTATTAATGGGATGCGATCAACACAGTAGCGGACAGCTTAAAGAGACGAGACACTCTATTTGGGAGTGGTCGACGTCCGAACTTAGAAAAAGCGAAAGCTATATTACATATATCAATTTTTCCTATGCTTGGTAAAGAAAAAATGTGAACCATTCAAATCAAAAAATAAAATAGCCCATATTTCCACTTTTTTAACCATTGAACACATAACGAAAGTTTTAATTTCGAACTTCGAAAATCAATATCTATGTTTTTGAGGCTAAGTTTCAACCTCTTCATAAATAAGGCAACATTTTTTTTGTTTTGGATCAATCCTTTTTTTATGATTGAGCCATAAGTAACAAATTAATTTCGAGCTATCTTCAAGTAAGTTCTGCAGCATAATTATGGGCTCTTAAAGTTCGAAATTATACCTTTCATGATTTCTTCCCTTTCTCATTTCAAAAGTATACTGCTTTTTCTTTACAAGTGTATATTACAGCAGTTATGGCGGGTTGAAGGTAGTTTTCAAGTTTTGTACTTCGAAATCTTGATATGTTTTGAAGCTTACCTTTGAAAAACGGATATTCTTTTTTGAGCTTATCTTCGATCCATGTCATAAAACGAAATATTGTTTGTTTCACACATCTTTACTAATTTTATTTTCATTGTTTCTTTTAACAGGTTTAGAACTTCTTATGCGTCACAAATTATATTCACTTACTATATGGTACTGTAAACAAATCAATGTTCATGCGGCGCGATTGCTAACACAACACGGTGAGGGTTTACGTTCATTGGAGCTCGGTATAAATGCGCATATGTTGCAAAAATGTGAACCGAATGAAAAGGAGTCTGTTGATTTTCAATTCAATTGCCCGCATCTACGTCGTTTGGTTTTGAATGGTGTCGTATTACTAATGGTTTTAAAGCTAAACTCCCTATACGAATTGACGCATCTGGATTTGACATCATGCATGTTAGCCACCTTTAGTTTAGAGGTGTTAGCGACTCTCACCGCTCTTACATACGCTTATCTTATTCAATGTATGGCCAATTGCAAATCAATTACAAGCAATTTGTATGTTACGGCGTTTACGTACATTGGATATTTCGATTAGTAATTCTGGCAATGGGCATGGCACATACGATTTGCCTGATCAAACATTGGAAATGTAATGAATAATTTGCGTGAGCTAACCCATTTAGATATATCGGTTACAAATTTGGCTGGCAATGGTGTGGCTACAAAAGAATCAAATTTTAAATTACGTACCGATATACCGGGATTGGAATCGCGTATACAACGTCCCTTACAATTTTTAGGTCTCTATCATACTGCACATTCAGCTTGCAAACGTCATGACATACCAGCAATGGAGGTTTGTATGCTCAGTATTTTTAGTAAAAAATTTATTTTTAATATTTCTTTTTTTCCAATAGATTGCCGGCGATGCAAATGAATATCAATTTTAACAGCTGCGCGATATTATTATGAATCGTCCAATGCTGCTAACGAGGGTATATGATTTCTTAGTAAATTCAAAAACGTTCAATAACTTGCTGTGTTTCAGGTTTTGAAACGATTTGTACCACCTTTTCCGATTTGAAATTTGTAAAGATATACATCTTGCATTGGATTCTGTTCTAACAGCAATGGATAGACATTTGAAATTCAAACACATGCAAATTTCCGGAAGGTATATTAAAACATAAAATAACCAATTTTAGCCGAAAAAAAACGGTTATTACAACATGATCGTTTTCAAATACTGTTATCCCTTTACTAACTTCCACTGAAAGAAAATGTCATCTTATTTTCATATTCTAATCTCATTAAATACCGTAAGTTCTTAAATTTGGACGACTTAGTGAAATATCACCCTACCTCAGCTGGCAGTTCGAAAAAGAATTTGTTTCGAAACTCCTTACCTCATAATTTGATGACAGAACACTCTAAGCTCTCTACTGGAGCATAAACTCAATACATTTTGAGCTGAATAGTGCGCTCCTCAACCGAATTCGAAATAGGGCGTTACTAAAAAAAAATTCTAAAAATAGACGTTTTTGAAAAAAATTCTATGGCAGGGCGTTCTTCAAACGAAATCCATTATTTGGTTTTTTCAAAAGTTTGCAGAGATTGGGTGATATTCCACTCAGCAGTGGATATGCTTGCAATGACGAAAGCTGTAAGGTACTGCTACTGCCGATGACTATTAACTGTGGATAGATTATTGTGATAACGAGGGCATTATTTGTATTGCTTACGTGATATTTCTACGGTGAATAGTTGTATATCAATTCACTTATAATTCTAGTGCTACACTCTTCTACATAGTAAAGGGTAGCGATCGTTCAAATTCGGCACACCGTTAAGAAATCACATTATTCGGACACTTTTGATGGTATGGAAACACATATTACGGATGATACAATGCTTCGAAATGGTTATCTAACATTAACGCAATTTCAAATGCCAAACGATGTGGTATGTTTCGAAAATTGTATTTTTTTCCGATTTTCAATGATTACACAATTTTTGGCTCTTATTTCTTGCAGCTGTTCGAGTATGAACGTCTCATAAAAGTGCTATTACATGGTGTCTCAAAGACCGAACAGAAGGTTTTTGTGCAAAGGATAGCAATATATTTATTAAACACTTTGGCGTGTCAAGTGGATGGTAAGCAAAAACTGTTTCTGGGTGAACTTGGTGTCGTTAGTGTGAGTATTCGTTATGAAATGTGTTTTGGCTTGCAAAAATATTAAACACAATTATATTTTATTTCTCTTAACTCCAGACCATGTTAAGTTTAATTAAGGATCGTTTAACACGTTCGGTATTTGATGATGTCATGGAAGTTGCCTGGTCAACAATGTGGAATGTAACTGATGAGACTGCAATCAATTGTAAGAGATTTTTAGAGGGACGTGGAATGGAATTTTTCTTGAAGTGCTTGCGTGTAAGTATGGTAGTGAATGCTTTGCAGTTGATAATTTTCTAAAATGTTTTGACATAATTTTCTCATAAGTAGACTTTCCCTGATCGTGAGGAATTACTGCGAAACATGATGGGACTTTTAGGAAATGTTGCCGAAGTTAAATGGTTAAGACCAAAACTTATGACACAAGAGTTTATTGAGGTGTTTGCGAAATTATTAGATTCATCGAGTGATGGCATTGAAGTGAGTATTTTTTTGTTGTAATATCCTATTTATTACATTTATACTTTAAACAAAAGGTGAGCTACAATGCTGCTGGTGTGCTGGCACATATTGCATCCGATGGACCTGGCGCATGGACGATTGAGTCCCCCACCCGTGATAGCGTACTCATACGCATGGTAGAAGCTATTAAGCGCTGGGATATAAAAAGTGAACGAAATATAAATTATCGCAGTTTTGAACCAATTTGGGTTTAGTACGTTGCTATGAGACGCCACAATGTCAACATTGGGCTGTATGGGCATTAGCCAATTTGACGCAGGTAAGTGTGTTTTCTTACTTATCTTGAGTATTTGACTTCGTTCTAATTGCAATTGTACACACAGTGCTCGGTAAAAGGTAAGGTAAGAACTGAGCCAGGAATGATCGAAGTTTTTTTTTAATTCAGAAGTGGGATAGTTATGAGAATGCATTACTTCAGATATGAAGTTATTGAATATACAAAACATTTCGACAAATCTTTCAATAGTCCTGGATAACCGAAGAATCATGCAAAAAAATATATCCGTGTACTTGAGGGTTGAATGAATGGATATTTGCCGGAAACTGGAGTATTTATTTAGACAATTAAGCTTATACTAAGGTCTAAACATATCGATAATCCCTTTCCCTAATCCCACTTGTTATTATCTTCATTGTTGAAGCTTAGAAAGTTACATATATGAACATACAGACCATTATTAAAACCTCCAGGATACACTATTTGCATAACGGACAAAAGCATACATCTTTCAGAGATCTTTTGTCTCGAATACATCCAAGTAGTGGATAGCCACCATACTATTCCGCGCCATATATCATCGCCTTTAAGCGGGATTGCTCCTAGGTAGTGGTTTGGCAAGAACTCCGAGTGCATTTTTACCATAAAAGGTTATCAGCGAAAATTCGGAGTCGAGATCAAACATGTAGGTCCCGTTCCCCACAATTTTAGGAGAAATTGAAAAAAGGGGAATGATGCAAATTGGAAAAGAAGCTCGGCCTAAATCTCGGAGGTACATTGCGCCTTGTATGCCTTTTTTAAGATGAGTATAAAAGAAGCACTTGTTGGGAAGAGTGATGCTACGTTGGTGACTGTGATAGTTTTCGCTGTTTATGCAGACGAACTTTCTAGTTTCGAGTTTTCACTAACTTATATTTGATGAAGGAAAGCACTTCGTTCTGCCCAGATCCACTGTGGTCGCCAGAACCTCGCCTGCTAAATATTTGTATGAAACATTTATATTTGTAACACCCTCGCGTAGTTGAGGTTGACAATAGGGTTGTTTAAGCTCTGAGGCTATAAGGCTTTGCATTGCGCTTGAATTGCCCCTTGAATCCCTTTCTTCTTAATCCAGATCCAGATCCACTTTCTTCCCAAAACGTCAACGTCATTTCGCTCTGCGTGGAACAATGACGTCGTATTAATTTATTGCAATTATTTTAAAAATTTATATACTAATTTTATTTACTTTTAGGTTTATCCAGAAAAATACTGTCAACTTGTTAAACAAGAGCATGGCATTGAAATATTGACTGAATTGATTGAACATCCATCACCATATGAAGAAATAAAATTGATTGCTCGCAAAGTAATTGAAAAATGTACACATTGGTCAAATTTGTTGCTCGGTGGTTAAGCTACTACGTCCATACATTATGCGCTCATATAAATGGATAGAGTATAAAATTAAATACATTTCTCAATACTAACTAGAATGAGAAAAATCTAACATGGCTTACAGATAACAAGAAGTAATCAAATGAACAACCAAACACAATTTGTAATAAATTCGTTCTTTACTTCCTTTTCAAAAAACAACAAACAAGAAAAACAATGTTTATTTTTTAAAGATATACTGTTTATTTAAATTATACACGATTATATAATATAATTATTAAATAATGTAAAATTAATAAAGTAAGAACGAAGTCGCGCTAAGAAATGCATGGGTTAAGCTTAATAATAATAATGATATATTATTAATAAAAGGAAAAAGCGAAATAATATTTAATAAAAATGGTTGGCGGAAATAGTTTAGAGTAAATTGAGTTACTTATCATTTCATTATCACTACACTGAATCCTGTATATAGAAGTTTTTTTGCTCGAAATAAGATATTTAATATTATAAAAGAAATAATAATAGAAAAGAAGTGCTAAACATTTCATGAAAAAATATAAATAAAAATAAAACGAAAAAGTTCACGCAAATTGCTTAGTGAATTTTTGTCGATATGAAAAACATAATTATATATTTATAGTGTTTTTATGTTTATTCTTTATTTATAAAAACAATGAGATTAAAAACTCACTAAAAATATAAAACATTACGTAAAAATCAAAAATACAGAAAACACTACTCCAGCTAGCATACGTAGATTAAGCATGATTAAATATATGTATTTGTGCAAACATACATACATTTATTTTCCATTGCATAAATATGTAGTAATATTGTAAACTGTATTTGCACATAAGGTCATTACATTACACAATGCATAGGTTCAAAAGGCTGCTCTCTTGTTCGCAAGCGTCCTAACTCGACGATTGTTTAAGCATGCCCTATTTAGGAGCGATGAAAGAGTTTGTTGGCGTATATCACTGCAAATTATTCAAGTAAAGCTGAATATTCACAATCAATTAAGATAGGGTATTTTTAAGTCAACTGTGAAAGTGTGTTTTCGAATGCCAATCAACGAAGTGTGACCGTCTCCTCAGCCGTCGATGTGGATGAAGAATTACATAAAGGTTGTGCTGCTTTTTCTTTGTCGATGGTAAATATATGGTTTAAAGGTGACCGTCTGCTCAAAAGATTTTTTATGCAGCGAAAAAGTCATTGCTTCTGAAGTATTTCCAATGTTAACAGGAAACAACTTTTAGGACCCATTTTTTTAAGGTTTTAATGCTTAATATTTCTCTAAACACAGCAAAACAATTCACATGAAACCGAAATTATTAATTTGAGAAAATTTTTTAATTATTATATTAAAAAATTTTTATCGAAAAACGATTATGCACGCTAATTCTGAAATGTTTCCAAAACTAACAGGGCAATAAAATATCCCTCGTAACGAGAATTGGAAATCGGAATAGAGTTTTTATTGGAAAGTTCTTAGATATTTTCGCCAAAAAACACCCAATATAAAATATCCCATTGGGATTAAATCTTTTGATGATGAAGCCAGTATGATTTGCCCCGCTAAGACATTTTTGTTTGTTTATTCCGTTTCATCTTAATGCAAATGGACTCCTACATCTATTTATGGTACCCACAACAGCTTGGTTATTCCCCTTTTTTTAACATTATTTATGCTCCAATTGTAAATATACGACATAAAACGTCCGATATATGTAGTTGTGCGCATGGTATTTCCGATTATTTTAATTCAATATTTTTTGTTTTTGCTGGACTTGTTGTTTTTAATAAATAAAATTTTGTTTAATCGATAATCATTTAAGTTAATGCCAATGTTGTTATTGTAAAAGTATAAAATAGAAAAAAAAGAAGTTACATACATACACAGTAGCAGGCTAGAATAAGACGTTTCAAACTTGGAAACAAGTCGCAAATCAACTCATCCGAAAATACGTTCTTCAATCGAATTTTCGAAACGACAGCCAAGATATGCTGATATTAAACCCAGGCATCGAAATGTACAACATTGGGATAGTTTAAACAAATTTATAAGAAAAGGAGATAATAATAATAAAATTTGCAAGTAATTTAAGCTGATATTTTTTAATCGCATAATTTACTAAAATTGAACAAATTTCAAAAACTCTTTTATACATAATATAAAACCTTTCGAAGGCTTTATGAAGTTATAAATTTTCAGATAAAGATTTTTTTTTCGTTAATACGTGTTATTTTTCAAATTTTGTTTTTGAATACTGATAAAAATGGTAATTCTATACGAAAGCTTGACACTTTTAATACACGTTCAAAAATATCTTAAGCGGTGTCAAAAAGCGCGTTTTGGGCCCGGAATCGCGAATTCAAAAATTTTCGTCTAAAGAGATATTTCGAAAAGAAATTGAAAGTTTTCATGTGGTGTTTGTAATGTTGTTGTGCACAGGAAAAAAATTTTGTGTTACAAATGGGATTTTGTACGGATTTAATTTTGATCTCACCACCATTGGTGGGCCGGCCAGGTAAGTTTTTATAAGCGCCCCGATTTCGGAGGGACCCGGGTTCATTTTTCTATTTTCTTATCTTTTGAACTACTCACAATTGTTGTATTGAGAGTGTCATCCTTTCGTATAGAATTACCAAAAAAATTCTACAATCCTTTTAGCAGTGAGCATATGGACATTTTTAATTACTTTCAATGCATTTGTTTAAGGCTATTGGTAGTGAAACTAAAAAATTTGCTAGATTTTAAAACCTGGAGCTTTGTTCTGCAACTCGATTCGAAAGGAAATCACATACATATATCATATTTGTTTTTAAAATCCGAAAGAAATTTCCTTTCTAGTTACATAATAAGGCATATGAGCTACTTTCTAATCAAATTCGGCAACTTTTTTTCGTATTCGAAAACCAAAATATTCTTAAAAGCTTCATTCCGGTTTTGAAAATATTTCAGCATGAAACAATTTTTTCGCTCGTGAAAAAATATATGTAAAAATTAATACATTTTTTTTCTGTAATTTTTTGAATAAATTATGAAACTATGTATGTAAAGCAACTTCGAAAAACGCGAGAAGTTTTTAAAAATATTCATCAAATATCCAAATCTTTATAAAGAATGAAATATTTTTTATTTGAACGTAAGTAAAACATCATTTGAAAAGAAAAAAATCGCAAGAAAACATTTCGAGTATTTAGTAACATAACTGCAAATAAAATTTGGAAATTGTCATGAAAATGTTTGAAAACTTTAATTTTCGCGATTTTGAGAAAAAGCTGTATATCGTTAGCTTAATGGGAAAATGTGCTAAGTCACTTTTTTGAAAAATTGTATTTTAATGCAGTTTTAAAGCTGAATTCAAAATACAACGATCACAAAAAAAAATATTTAATTTTTAATTTTTACGTGCTGTGGCAATGATGTGTAAATGTGCTAAGTCGTCAGCTGTTTCAAAAAAAAATGTGCTAAGTCAACCAGTCAATAATATCAACCTGAATTACTAGTTATTTCTTTGTGCGCGCATTTTATTTACTTATTTAATTCATTCAGTCTAAAAGTACATGCTTTGTTTGTTGTTGTTGTTGTATTAACGATAAAGACACTCGCCCGAAGGCTTTGGCCCGATGTTGATGGTCCTTTACCGGATATAGATCCGGTACGTTCCGGTAACAAAGCACTATTAAGGTACTAGCCCGACCATCTCGGGAACGATTTATATGACCACATTAAACCTTCCAGGCGATACCGCTCTCCCCACCCCCTAGCTCCATGAGGAACTTCAGGTCGCCAGAGCCTCGGCTGTCAATGAAACATGATTCGCCACAGGTAGGTGAGGTTGACAATTGGGTTGGAGAAGCTATATATTGCGCTGGCAACCCCTTGAGAGGGTTGCGAGCACAACCCCTTGAAATTGGATTCACCCAATTGAGGCATGCCTTTGGGCTGACTTATCTACTTCAATTTTTAAATGTCGATAACTATATGCTTTCTTACATACTAGTTAAAAATAGAAAACAATTCAAGCTTAAACTTATATAAGCTGAATCTATTTGCTATGTAGATATATAGTCCTAGTTATAGGTTTATTCATAGCATAATTCTTTTTATGAGTAATTTCGATAAATAACAGAGGCCGACAAAATTTAACCATTATTTAGACCCAGAAACCAGACTATATATTTCCGAAGGTTTATGACGCGCTGAATCCAAATCTGGCCTTGCTCTATCAGCTCTGGTTTTTGCGACATCCTAACCTAAAAGTGCAAAAAACACCGTTTTTGCCCATATGTAAGGTTATGTAGCCTTGCAGATGTTTTCTTTCACCAAAATTAAAGGATGGCATAAGCAGAAGTCTTCTTCTATCAAATGGCGTTGAGTTTGCTCAAATATCATTTTCTTTCGCTGGGATATCGCATTTTGAAATATTCATGTTTCTAAATTTTCCTACACCTCAAAATCGACTGAGATAACATAGACATGATATAGTCGATTACTAATTTTCTTGAATTGAGCCTTATTTTTTTTTCTTAAAATTTTGTCTCACACCATAAGTTTGCTAACTCACCACACCCCTACACTATCTAACCTCGGGTGCCAAGTCACACACAGCCTATCCCCTAGAAACCACCCCTATCATACCGCAATCAGGCTAACCCACTTAACCCTGGGGGCAGCGTTTACTCGCATATTTTTCGTAAAATAAATCTTGCTTATCTAGATATCTCACACTACAAGTGGGCTAACCAACTAAACTGTTAACCCCATCAACTTCCGTATCCCCTAACCCCTAGAAACCACTCCTACCACACCACAAAAATTTCAAAATACGATATCTCAGCGAAAAAAAGGATATTGAGCAAACACAACGCCATTTGAAGATGAAGACTTGTATTCAAAGATGCCATCCTTTAATTTTGGTGAAAGGAAACATCTGCAACGCTACATAACCTCAAATATGGGCAAAAACGGTGTTTTTTGCACTTTTAGGTTAGGATATCTCGAAAACCAGAACTGATAGAGCAATTTTGAGGCCAGATTTCGATTCATCGCATCAAAAATCAATGTATAGTCCGGTTCCTGGGTCTGAGATGCTGTCGGCCTGTGTAATCTATTATGTCGAAGATCACCCAGTGGAATATACGGAATGAACAAATTAGATAAATCAGAGCAATTCGTGCTAAAGTTTATTACATTATAGGCAAGCATGAGTGAGATAAAAGTTCTTCTGTTATGCAAAGCCTGAAGGCCAAGCAATTTGCGCCTGCTGTTATGTGATGGGAGGCCGTCTGGCCAGTGAAGCATACGTAAAGCAATTTTGTAAAAAAATTTTGAACTCCCTCAAATTTATAGGAGTTAGATTCATAGAGAGGGATTCCATATTATTGAGCAATATTCAAGACCACTTCTGACCAAGGATATATAAAGTGCCTTCAACGTCATAGGGTATTTAAAGTCACTGGTGTTACGTCTACTGAACCCAACCATTTCAACAAATTTTGAAACAATGAAGTCAATGTGACTAGAAAAAGAGAGTTTGGAGTCAAAAATTACACCCAAGTGTTTACTCTCTTGACAAAGATTAAGAGATTTAGCATTTAGTTTGTAGATAATGTATGTGGCATTTTTATTTTTTTTTGGAGTAAGACATACACAGCGTTTGTTTGAATTTAAAAATAAAGTATTGTCTGCGCACCATCCGCCAAGAGTCCAGATCAGAACCGTTAGAAATAGTTTGACAAATAAATAGTATATTTTGTCAAATATGTATATAGTTTTAGTGTTATATTTCCATCATTAAAGGGGAGGAGTGATGGGAAAACATATTGAGTAAAATGTGCTAAGTCAGGAGAAAAAATTTGTTTTGAGTGCGGAAATTGTGCTAAGTCATAAAATATGTAGGTACTGGTTTGGCATATGTATATGATTTTTATTTATCTTTTTCAAAGCTTCTAGACTCAAAAGTATTGCAACTAAGGTATCCTCATTCGCAGTTTTGAAAAAGAAGGGTATTTCAAAAGTTATTCAGTTTTTTTCGTCTCCTGTAAAATTCGTAAAAGTTGACTTAGCACATTTTCACATTAAGCTAACGATATGATTTTTCTTGATATTTTTTAAATAGCCCACTGTGTGGTGCTTGATTGCATTAGTAAAACGAGTTGTTGTATTGTCAATGTAAAAGAAATATTTGATTATAAAATTCAAAGATTTGTGATTTGTTATGAACCAATTGGCAGCTTTTATAAAATAGTCTTACACCATGCTGCATAGTTCTGCCTGAAAGTATATGACCCGGTCTATGAAAAGGTGGCTTATGACTCACAGCTGTTAACAGATGTTTCTCACGAAAAAAAAGTTATATCTGTTTCTCCGCAATTTCTCGCGTTTTCATAGACCGGGTCACATATTATATCTGCACAAATCGTTATTAAGATGTTTTTGCAAAATATATTACAATCAATATTTTTACCTACATGTTTAAATGTTTCTATGGCGATGCATTGTTAACATTTCAGTGGGAGCCAGCACAACTCTCGCCTAGCCTGCTTGGATGCATATGTTGGTATATAAGTACTGTTATGTACTTAATCTACATGAGCCTCTAACAACCATAATACATATATTCATGTGAACACAAATACATACATACTACATTAAAAATTAACACAAAATTGGATTTCCGTTTTAAATGTAAAATAAATTAAATTTAAAAAGAAAATTGCGCTTTTTTTTAGACATTTTCCGCGCCAACCTTCTTGAAAAAATACCTTTTCTTCGTTTTCAGCCCGGATAACCAAGCAGTGGTTGCTTTGTAAAAGGGCGGTGAGGTAATACTCATCATCAACGAATATTAGGTTTCCTACATTGGGGTGACTGCGTCTCTATCAATATACTGCAATCAGTTGAAGCTGAGCTCAGTTTACTGCCATCTTAAACTCGCAACCAGAACTTAGTAAACAGAGGCTGCTGATCTTAATGATCTTCATGCCGAGTATGCCAGAGTGGCTCCGATAAGGCTACCTCTCTTTCTATAGCTGACACGCTCATGCGCACAATAGGTATTTAGATATAAAAACGGCCACACAGAAATGCCTTGGCTGGTGCGTCGGGGTGGAGTAATGAATATTCTTTTAACGCTTTGAGTTGGATTAATGATCTTCGGCGGTGTCTCTTTCTATTAGTCGCGGAGAACTGTTTTGTATAGACTTAAGGTGGAACATACTTGGGACTACCACTTTTCCTTGTTTGGCTTCCATACTTTTCCGCAGCTCGTATCGCTTGGCTAGTTCCGATAGCTTCGCGATCGTCCTAAACTCGCTGCTTTTGAGGAAAAAATATTTTCCACGCTTAGGAATTAGTAGATTCGTTCAGGGTTTCCTCCTTGCACATGGTCTGAGGCCGTACTCTGTAACTCAATTGTTCTTGTTGTAACGATAAGGACAACCGCCGAAGCTTTTTAGGAGTGCTATCGATGTTGATGTCCTTTTCCGGACATCGATCTGGTACGTTCCAGTAACAAGCACCATTAAGCATTAAGCACCGATCATCTCGGAAAACGATTTAAATATTTATTAACACAATAACACAAATACACATTGAACCTTCTAGGCCACCCCCGTCCCTAGTTCCCTGAGGAAATTGTGGTCGCCAGAGCCTCGCCTGCTAAATATGTGTATGTATGCGCTAATAAACCACTTGAATCCCTGTGTAACTCGATTCGAACGGAAATGCGATTCGAAAAAAAATGTTTTTAACAGTTTTCGAACAAAAATTCGAAACCTGTTAGGTTAGGTTAGGTGGTAGCTGCCCTGATAAAGATAGCTCACTTGGACAACACGAAGGTCCGTTGTGATACCACATACACCAAAAATAACGGTGACTTAGATCTAGCTACTTAGAGAACGTTGAGTTGCAACGATAAAGCTCTGAATGATACCGATCTCAACTTTGGATAAATCCTCGGGATATCCAAGTGAGTTGCGGACGAAGTACTTTCGCCTAGTTCTGGCAAAAGCTGGGCAATCAAGCATAAAGTGATTTGGTGATTCCACCTCATCATCCTCCATACAGCTGCAGCAGGATGGTGTTTTTTAAGACGTACCGCAGGGATACCCATGGGACAGTGCCCTGTCTAAACCTGTCAAAACTTATACATTTTTTTTAACCGAAAGAAATTCTTTCGAATCGTGTTACATAGGCCCCTGGTTTTGACGGATAAGCGTTTGTGGCCTACTCTCCGCCATGTACCGTTGAATGGACTGCAGCAGTCTTAGAAGCTTCTTCGGCATAAAAAGCGTTCGAAAATCTGTCCAGATTAATTTGGTCCGTAGTCGTTCAATTGTAAAATCCCACAAAGCGAATCCACCGTGTAAAATAAATCTTAAAAAAATCTTTCCGATTCGGAAAAAAGTATTCGCAATAAGAAAATCAGACCAGAGTAAAGGTTTGGAAATTTGCGCTGCCACATACCAACTTCGAAAAAATCGCCTAGACGTTAGCGGACCAAAAGCATTTCCTACACATCTACATTCATTTATACCCATAAATCACTTCATTTATTTCCACACTAATTTAACACGAAAGCAAACTTAATTTATATAAAACGTATCGAGAGTTCGCCGAACGAAAACAAAAGAAATTTCTTTTACACAAAATTTATCCAAAAAATAAAAAACTGCAAGGATAAAAAACATCTAGCGGCGGCGACGACGAGAACGGGATCGCCTCTTGCGTCCACCCTTGCTTCCACGGCGGCGACGCCGACCACCCCGATCATACATGCCTCCCTCGAAATCACCGACATCAGTGGGCTATAATGAACAAAATACAGAAGAACACAAATTAGGTCATCCATATTACAGCTCAGTTAAGTACTATTAGTTTGTCGGTCGCATATCTCACCTGCAATTTGCGAGATTTTCTTTTGTTTACAACATCTTCCTCCGAACTGGATACACTCAATTCATCGGACATATCGTCATAATGATCAGCATTACGATCATCATAATTATGCGAGCTTTTACGTGTGCTCGTTGTGCTTTTAGCGGTTTTACTCATTTTTGTGTGGGGTTTATGGTTGGTTTCAGCTGGCGCCACCGCGTCTAGTGATCCTTGACTTGAGTCGGCTTTGTCTCTCAACATGTGCGTCCTTTCCCCTTGTTCTATCTGCTGCAACTCTTTTATCCTCTTGTAATGATATCGGAAACTTTTTTTATTAATTAAAATTAAAACAATTTAAATTTTTTTGCACGTTAAATTTTTTTTATTTAAATATAAAAAGTTATTAAACAAACGTCTTTCAAGATCGGGAGAATTTATTGAATGTGAAAATTTTTGAAAATCACCAGCCAATTATTTTCAAAACCTAGTGAACATTGAAAGGTGGCTTTGACTTGGAAGATAGAGTTGTGGGTTCTTTTTGTGCACAGTGAATTTGTTTTGAGGAATTCTTAATTTCAACTACTACGACTAGAAAAAAAATTTACGATGACCACTCTACCTATAACATCAAATCATGCCCTGCATATTCAATGCCTGAGTGGGTGAGGAGGGGTCTGGTTTTACATAAAAAAGCAGAGCTTGCCTGCCTTCGCTTCGAGCATGATTCTGGCTCGGCGACTTAAACGAGAGGCTCTGGCGACCCCAATCTCCTCATGGAACTTGGGGTGGGGAGAGAGGGAAGGTTTAATGTGGCCATATAAATCGTTCCCGGGATGGTCGGGCTAGCACCTTAATGGAGCTGTGTTACCGGAGCGTACCGGATCTGCATCCGGCAAAGGACCATCACATCGATAACACTCCCCAAAGCCTTCGGGGAGTAACCTTATCGCTACAACAACAACAACAATAACAAGAGACATTGACCATTGGGCCTGCAGTTAAAAAAATGTGGCCACCACGATTTAACATCTCTCAATGGGTTAAAGTTGATTGACTTCTCGAAATATGGTGATCCGTAGTATAAGCCATAACCATGAAAAAGATACAGCGAACTAGTTGGCTTTTCTTATCAAAAAGCACGAAACTAAATTGATGGCGTGTCATGGCAAACCACCAACTTGTGGCAGCCAAGATACGCATATGCTATTGTCCAATAAAGAAAGTGCGCCTTGTAACAAGAGGGAAGTTTGCAGCTGCTCTCAAAATGATTACTGGACTCTTAAACTTATTCACAGAGAACAATCTTCGAGATAATGATTTAACGGAGCAGCGTGAGCACATTTTTCTCACTCACTACGGACCGCCGCTGCAGACACATTTGGTTTCCAGGGCATCCCGCAAAAACAACTGGTACAATGAGAAATAGAAGATGGCGAAACTGATTCTCATGACAAAATGAACGATCTGCCAACCGACTATGACGAGGTTACATCCCGGTTAAAAATTAATAAACGTGGGATTACCGTTGAGCTGTTTAAACTGTAGAGAAGAGATGGGCAAGAATATGCATAAACTCTAAGGCAAAATATACTGATCTGCAAGAAGGGCGATTCTGAAAAGACCATCCTTTTGCCGACTTCAAAGAAACTTTTGACAGAACCAAAGAAATTATACCTACATACCATCCTATATTTTAATTTGAGTTCTCTGCAAAACTTATAACACGTTACTGAACGTAACAACATTACCAGTTTCTTAAGGACCTTTAGAAGCCATTCAAAACCAAATGTAAATCTTCGGAAAAGGCATCTACTTATTGTGCGATTTTTTTAACCTAATGCCGGATAAGGTCGTTCTTGCAGAACAGCTAAACCGCCGTTACGAAAGCTAACTCCAATTGGGAGCATCAATTCTCATGACCTACCAGCGAAGCCTTTGGGCTTTAATCCGTCGCGCTATGTTCGTAAAGTTCATAACTAAACCTTCTTCCGGATAACTTTTCTCTCCAATACTCCAATAGCTATCCTATATTCATATGGTCAAACAATTCCTTTTTATCCTAAACATTTTGATATACGTCATCTTATCTCTATAGATTCGTTGATACCGTTTAAATTTACCAAACTCATACTCTCTATGCTACTAAGCAGAGTTTCGTCTAAAAATGGCTTTTCCAACAAAAATGCAAAATTTATCATTTCAATATTTACATACTTGCATGCGCAAATATGTAGTTATGTTACAAACTCCCTATAGAAATTCCATAGTTAAGAAAGTCATTACAGTAAATTGCAATACAAACGTCAAAAAGTTAAAAAAGGACTAAATAGGATGTGTGCATTTATGTTTGCTTGCAAGCCTCCATGCAAAGGGGATGTATATGTTTGAGTGATGTACGGTTCTACAAGTCCGTTTCCAAGCGAACCCGGGTTTTGAAGTCAGTGTAATGGGTTTCAAAGGATTTTCAAATCAGTAGACGACGAACCATTGGAACATAAAGAGTTCGTTTAAAATATATTTTCAGTTCTTTGAACATATTTCCTGTTCTTCCGACATCCTTCTTCGATTTCTTAAAATTGAGGTAGCCGCCGTGGTGTGGTGGTAACGTGCTCCGTCTGCCACAACGGGGGTCCTGGATCAAAGTCCAGGACAAAGCAACACCAACAATTTGGAAACAACCTCCAGGGTATGAAAAGCTTTTCAGTGGAAGTTCATCTTACTTGCAGCTGCCGTACGGAGTCGGAATAAAACATTCCATTCCTCTCATTTGTAGGAAAAAGTAAAAAAGTTCGGCTTTACTCCGAAATTGCGCCAATTATATTTTTTTTTCAACCGAGCGTTTGATATCAAGAATCCTGTTCTCTAAAGAAGTCTTTACGGCCTTTTGGAGCTGAGACTCGATTTTGTTGACCCGTTTTTTTTTAAATGATTCCGGTTAAACTTCCACTGTTCCGTGCATCACTAGCACGTTCATATGGTACGTTTGGTCCAAGTATAAGCACAGATCCCATTAATGCTGCTGTGCAAAACAATGCACGCGATACACGCAAACTCAAAATGTAAACAACCCCACAATACGCCGCAACTCAAAACCAACCATCTACCAGAAATACAAAAGATCAACAAAAGCAATTTTCCACGTCCGATGCTGTTTGTCAACATATTTATCAGCTTTTGGTATTCTACAGACGTTCCGTTTACAATTTCAGTCTGTAACGATGGTGCGAGCTGTGGCGAGGGTGGCAAATAGTAAGAACATCCAAAAGAGCCCCCTTTTCTCGAACGGGTTGTTATATGTAAAAGCAACCCTTAAAATATTGGTCAAAACAAAACGATTAAGGTGCC
Source organism: Eurosta solidaginis (assembly GCA_029619165.1). Lineage (NCBI taxonomy): Eukaryota > Metazoa > Arthropoda > Insecta > Diptera > Tephritidae > Eurosta > Eurosta solidaginis. The sequence goes on from JARSSU010037754.1 coordinate 18,694, forward strand.
ATCATTTCTTCATTCGTTTTCATCCGATTTTGGCCATTAGTCAACAAGTCCCTCAGGTTATTCCTGATACGCGATAGCTGACACCAATTGGGAGCACCAAGTCTTCCTCTACCTGTCCCTCCAAACAAAAATGTAGATCTTCCCCCTGATTGACATTTTTTTTCTTAGACTGACGAAGTCTGTTAAAGATTTACTTGCGCCTATTTTTTCTTTTTCGAAAGCTTGTCCAAGCCAGAAAACTCTTGTTTTTTCTAATGGCTACGAGAAGTCTTTCCTTTTGGAGCTGGAGGTGTGCTCTGCGTTCTTTGGAAACGTATGTTGTATGTAAACGATACATCGTAAGGGCTGAATTTTCCGAGTTAAGGACCATAAACGTCTTCATTGCACACTTTGGCGTTTAAGTCTATAAGCATGATTTTGATGCCGTGGTGGGGACAGTTATCCTTCGTCGTTTCTACTTTCTCAAAAAATGAGTCCTTGTCCACTTCGGCCAATCCTCTATCGGTGTGGAGAGCAAATAAATGCTATATTAAAAAACCTCACTTGATGTGGAATGCGGCAGGACACTCGTTCCGAGCAGGAAGCGACAGTATTTGGCGGCGAAGTTAAAACTTTACGCAGGTCGTCATCAGAAAAAAAGGAGCTCATCCGAAACTTTTTTCCTAGCCGGTCTCTACCATGGGCATATTAATAACTCCCCTAACCTATTCCGTCCTTATTTCATCCTTTGTACCTGACAGCTGAGCTTAGTGTATTGTTATGATCTTACTGCATAGAGTTTATGGAGCGTTGGGCGAAAAAATGAATTCAGTATTTTGTTACAAGGCAGCAAGAACATTACGAAATATGGTCACTCTAATTTCACAGTTTTTAGCAAAACAAACCGTCTACCGGCTGCTATGCACAGCCTTTCAGCCACCACATGAATTTAGTTATCATTTTGTCGTCTACCCGTTTGGGGATGTTGCATGAAGTTGAATTTTATCACTACGCGCGTTTTAAATTTTTGTCGGTCTTGTGTTCGTCTGCCGACTCAAACAAAGAGAAACTAAAGAGTGAAAGAACAAAATAGTGCTGAATTAAAACATAAAAAAGAGCAGTATGTTTGAGTGAGTGGGTGCAAAAGAAAGTGCTGATGAAGATGTTTTTTATCAAATCAAGCAGAGAAAGCTTTTGTAGTATGCACATCCTCAAATATCCATAGGACGCGAATAGAATGCACAAAAGGGAACGCAAGCAAAATTGAATCCAAGAATTGTACAATATAAAAGCGGATATTTATACATCCTTTGTCTGCATGGATGGACATTATTTTGAGAGAGTCCTCCACACACATACATACATATTTACTCATGTATGTATTTGACTGTATGTGAAAGTAATTGTAATAGCCGGCATTACACTTTATAAATGTCCTGTTACTTTTATCGACTGCATTATCGACTCGCGTGCTACCATTGTTATTATTTCACACATGCATGAACACATGCCTATGTGGTTGCCATTTGCTGTTTTGTTAACATTTTCGGTCCAGTAATTATAGGCTTACGATCCTATTTAAATATGAGACCAAAGTTGCGGCTATTGTGTAGTCGCGGTCATTGTACGCTTTAACTGAACGCCACATAAGTTGTTGTATGGATATTGTTGTTGTCGGTTTTTGTTCATGTCTCTGTTACCGTCACATATTTATATCGTTATTATCGGATATTATATTTTGTATATATGTATGTACATATTTTTCGTGTAAACGCATCTCTTTTGTAAGGAGTTTCTTGACGCTTTGAGGTATTGATTTTTCCGCTTAAGTTTTTGTACGCGACTCTGACTTGAAGTGTTGGGAAATGTGGAGTGTCATGCATGCAAATGCAAATGGTAGGAGTTGTTACCACTTATGAGCTAAAGAAGAGGATTAACTCAACTGAAGTGAAAACAAATGAGATAGTAAATGTATTCGGATAAAGTTATAATGACGTAGAAGTACAATAATCCAGTAATATACAAAGTAAGCGGCTCCGCGTGTGTTAAGGTGCTTATAATGTACTCCGGCACGGCATGCTTGTCATAAAAGGTGACAAAAAACAAAACCCGTGCGCCACCGAAAAACCGCCAACAATGAAATAACGTTACGACAGGCATTGGATGAGATCTTCTTTCCTTGATGACAGCTAATTTAGATCTTTTAAGGACTTTTTCAAGGGAAGGTCTGATGCCCGGCTGGCATCACCGCTATGCAGAAAATACGAAGCGCCTCTTGTGATGTCAGGGGCAGTGGACATAGGAAGGAAAGAGCAATTCGCAGTCATGGTGTTGGGTTTTGTGGTGCGAAAGAAGTTTCGCCGCCAAATACTTTCTTTCTGTAACAAGCTGCAAAATACATTCGATGACTACTTCCTGAGACATCTCGGGCTAACACCAGGGCGGACAAGAATCTGGAATTTGGCGGGAGCTTTTCCTTTTCAATTTGTGTCGTTAGGTTGAACTGGGCGGTCAATAAAGTAATTTGCGTCGTGCTATTTTTTAATTTTCCTAGAAATTGGCGGGACGGGACCTATGTATATGTTTTATGCCGACTCCGAACGGTAGCTGCAAGACACATAATTTTCCACTGAAAAGCTTTTCATGTCAGAAATATACTCCGACTGTCCAAACCACTGCCGAGGGATGACCTAGCTTAGGAAAACTTTTTTGTTATTGAAAAGACTAATTTCCAAATTTTTGATGTGTTGATTTGCACTACATCACGGCGGTCGCAGGTCTTTGGTCACACAGTTGTAAATTTCAACCTCCAGAATACAGCAACTTCTAATGCGTTGAGGTTGACTTCGTCGCGATTCGAAATTGGTCATTTGCAGCTCCAGGTTTAATATTAATATAATTAAGTGACGAAAAGGAGCTTTTTATGTTTTTCTCTTTCACCAAAGTATATTTTAATGTTTGCGTCGCTTAGCACTCAAAACAAACATATAATAAAAATATTCATACAAATACAACCAGTCTCCTGGATATGCGTTCGCTACGAGGTCCCAATAACGAATCGAATGAAGTGGCATTCAATATACGCACACGCCTCTGTGCAGTGAAGAAAGGGCATGAAGCAACCCAAGGAAATTTTGCGGCCAGGCGGATCCACGTTCCGCCATCTGACTATGACGAAGGGAGAATGGAAATATCCTGACTATAAATTAGCTTTAAATTGCTTTTAGGCCTGATAAACCTGTTATCGATCAGATCTTTGGGATACATTAAATCTTGGAGAATACTGACGATAAGAGAATTGACACGTAACGTCGTTCTTTTGACATGAATCCAGCTTTTGGCAAGGCAAAATGGAGTCTCACGCTCAGAGTCCCACGGAAAAAATATACTGACACTGACTCAGAGTTCTGGTTCACGGATGGATCGAAATTTAATGACGAAAAGACATAAGCCGGTGTGTAAATGCCGGGATTAAGGCAATCGACTCCAATAGCATGCTCCCACATTATTTTTCTCAACAAAGCAGTTCAGACATTACTGGTTTGAATGCCCAGGGCAAAGATAGGCCAAATTTTTTATACTTCCAGCTACGAGAGTATCAGTCGAACTCATTAATTTAAACACAATACGAACTCTCGCTGGGTACTGAGACACTGTTTACGATATCATCTAAGTAACTCTAATCTACTTGATACACCTCGCCGCTCTGTGAGTTGCAGGATGACGCTGTTTCAATTCTCTGCGAATGCGTCGCTCAGGAAAGGCAAAGACTCTCCTTTCTATGTGGCGTGACTTTTAATTCCCTCGTGATGTGGGGTAAAACGCTTGGAGAGTTATCCTCCATAGCCTCCACATACGCTGAAATATCAAGCTCAACATATCTAAATAAAGATCAGCGGGTTAGTGGGGCTTAGAATATTACCGAGGTAGGTATGCCTGTCGTAAGAGGCGACTAAAATACCAAATTGATTCAAGGGGTTGTGTAGCACAACCCTCTCAAGGGGTTGCCAGCGCAATATACATAGCTCTCCAATCCAATTGTCAATCTGACCTACCTGTGGCGAATCCTGTTTCATTAAAAGCCGAGGTTTTGGCGACCCCGAACTCCTGATGGATCCAGGGGGTGGTAGGGTAGTAGGGCGGGATGACCTAGATGGTTTCATGTGGTCATACCAAATCGTTCCGAGATGGTCGGGCTAGTACTTTTATGCTGCTTGTTACCGGAACGTACCGGATCTGCATCCGACAAAGGACCATCGACATCGATAACACTCCCCAAGGCCTTGGGGAGTGTCGTTATCACAACAAAAACACAACAACAACAACATAAAATAATTATAATAATAAAAGGGCTTAATGTCCCTATTTTAACATCTAATTTTTTATGTTCCCAAAGACAGTTTCAAAGCTGTTTGCTAAGAGGAAGAAATTGTTTTTTTTTAAACCAGTCCAATGTCAATACCCTTTAGCAGTACTACGTACGGAAATGACACTCAACTTCCTGATAAAACCGTGTTTTCGTGCTTTATTTTACTTTAATGTGATTTCAAAATTTTTGCTTGCAAAGTCGAAGGGTAAATAGGATAAACATTACGAGGGTGAAATTATTATAGACATTCATGCTCAAACCAGAGTAATTGGCCAGTAGTGGTGTTTGTAACATGATTTGCGTGCAATAAACTAAAGCTAATAATAATTTTCAAAAATATCTATCAAACAAATTAATGAGATTTTTAATACCCTTTTCGTTTTTGCAAAGTTTATGGGAGTTTGAGTTGTGGGTGTTATGTGGACGCTTTGTTTATATATTAAAAATTCTTAATAAATACTTAATAAGCTAAAAAGCAATACAATTATTTCCCGTGCATGAAATAGACTCTGCCATTGAGGGCCGGAAAAAGCCTATGATTAAACGGGATTTTCAATCTTGCCCCCAGCAAATGGTCACGTAGAAGCTATGAAAGAAAACTGCAACGTGAAATTTTATAACATTGGAGGGCGGCGGAAATTAAAATTGTAAATAAACTACAAAAACTGCTACTCTTGCAGGATTCGAACTCGCGTACTTTTTTGGAAGCGACAATACGCTATACATCGCGCCACGTCGACTTGGCAAAAATTTGCGCTAATTTCGTACTACACTTTGCTTGATATAACAGCCCAACACAATTTGTTGCATACTTTTAGGCATAACCAAATGTGTAAATGTTGTGTACACAGTGAAAAAAATGTGTTTAAAAAAAAATTTATTACTGAAAACAGATATAAAAAATATTTTCTAAAAAAATGTATCACTAAAATATAAAACTCATATGTTGCATAAAACCAAATTAGAGCTTTTGAGGCGTGGTAGATAGCATTTTATATGCTGTGTTTGGTTGTTGGTGGTCGGGATTTTGTGTACAAAGTGCAATCGTTACACTTGCACGTGTTTCTTTTGAAGAAGAAGCGCAAAAGTGTAGGCATCCATAGACATGTGGAGTGGTTTTGATCGTTGCAGTTCGCGTGATGTCGACATACAAAGCACCAACAACAATGCAGGCGGCGGCGGCGGTAATAGTCAACAGGAGACACACATATCAACTATAGCTGGTTCTTTGGTATCAATTGCTTCCATATCACACACACACACACAAGTACGTTATGTGAGTATAAAATTAATTAATTAAAACAAAAAATATATCCAACATTCCATGGAAATCGCAAACTTTCCCCGATTTTCGGAACGCTGTCCTGTTTAATTTTTAATGCCAATATTTTTGAATTATATAACACTTCAACGTACCGAGGAAGAATTTAAAACTATTATCACAATAAAAAAAAATAAATAAAAAATAACATTATTATGAAAAGAGAAAAATAAAATACAATTTATTATACTAAAAAAATTGATATAAAAAAGTGAAAAGCAAAATATGCGCAAACCTAGTTTTCTTACAAACAACGTTTTTATTCCTGCATATTAAATAGCTGAAAAAATTCAGAATAGTTATTTCTAGAAACAGCCTAATGTTTGGTTTTCATTAGGTTAAAGGGGCTGACCTCAAGAATTGCTTCAAGCCCACTGGTCAATTGGAGTCAAAGGCGTTTCTATTATGCCACATTACTGACTAGAAGTCGATAAAGCAGTGTATGGTCAAAACCAATTTTAAAATTACTATTCCCATATATTCTCCTTTTCATTGTTTCGCGTTGTTGCACACAAATTACTCATTAATGGGACGCTAGTTGGCAAACGAACCATGTAAGCGAATTGAGTTTCACCGCCTCATTCTGTTTGGCGAACGAGACGCTTAATGAACGATACCTGCATTAGCGATATCGCCGCCTAATGGTACTCTGAAGCTTGCGTTTCCGTTTGTGGACTAGCTTTATGTTTTTGTCCTTGTCCTTTGCTTCAGACACTTCGTTTTCGCTTTATAGCAGCTGTTCGTGATAGAGAATGCCGAGATAACGTGAGCGTCGGCTGTTATCGTTTTACCTGTCGTATCGCTAATCATGCTACAAACGACGCTCGTTTTGGACACTACAGCATCAAAGGCCATGAGGCTGTCAACCAAATTTGCCAACCCGTTGGGCAGTTGCCGTTTTCACCTAATGGTCAGTTTAACTGTCTTTTTGTATTCAAAACAGAAGGAAAAACGCATTTGACGTTATATGACTAGCATTCATTCATATGACCAATTTTGTGATCAAGTTTGCCCTAATGAAAAAAAAATGTCTTTTCGATGCAGTTTCCTATGCTTAGTTTTCGCTAGGCGAAATTGACCATATACTTGGCAATATCAATAAAAACAGCCTGCCATACAACTTCAAATGTCTTTGCCGTCTGATTTGACTACAAAGTAACAATTCAACTGACCAATAATAAATAATGCCACATCGTGTGAAACAACGAAAAACCGCGTGAAACAAAACAACACAAATTTTAGCGTGGGATATGACCACGCACTGCTTTATCGACAACGAGTCAGTAATGTGACATAATGGAAACGCCTTTGATCCCAACTGACAGCGGGCCAGCTTAAGGCAGTATTTAATGCCAGTCATTTGACTTAAAAAGAGAGAGATAACTAAAAATTAATGTTAAAACTCTAAAACCGTTACGCTTATTCAATTCTTTCTTTTAGCAATGTACAAACGATGCGGGTTATGAGACTGAACACACCTCACTTAACTCTGATTTCGATGAGGCTGAGCTGCGGAGAGAACTGTTACGTGATGTAAGCGAGTACCAAAGTTTTCTATTTCTTTTTGCATTAATTTGTATTATTTTGGTTTATTTGCAGAAATGGAAAATGTTATTTGACATGGTAAGTTTTTAATATATGTGGACATTTTTTTTTAATTAAAATTTTCACAATTGTTTTTGTTTTATCGGCCTATTGATAAAGTATTCAAGGTTCGAAACGAGCTTAATTAAGGCCAGAACAATAATTTTTTGTAATGATTATTGTTTTTTAATTTTTCTAAATTTGAAAAATTTTATTTTGTTTTTGGAATAGTAAGTAGACAATTTTTCAGACAACCTGCCATAGCTGCGCAGATAGATCAATTTCATCAGTACGCTTTAAAAAAACAATAACCATTACAAGAAATAATTTTTCTCGTTTCGAAACTTGAATATAAAATTTTCACAGTGTAGAATATAATTAGGGGTAGGCAAATTCACTGTAGTGGTGATGTAGATGCCAAAGTTAAGGGGTGTATTTTGACAACCAATTAAAAGTGATTCAATGGTGCAGTGGTAAGCGCAATCTTCTTTCATAGCTTCCACGGATGATCGACGCCGCCGACTTACCCAAAAATTAATCTTTTATTAAATTTTTGTGTAGGTGTAGGACAACTCTTTAATTAGAAATTGAAATTTTTAATTTAAAACTTTGTCAAAGTCTTTAAAAGGCATTGTTTAAGAGTACATGTTTTTCTCATGAACTTGACACTTAAGATTAAGAAGTATTCGGTTGAGAATTTTCCATGGCAACCCTGCTCAGGACTCAGTCCCCAATCCATGTGTTTCACTCTGACTAGGATTGTCATGAAAAACTCACAACCTTCAGCCAATGTATGTCCTTTTAAATATTGAATAACGGAGCTACTGTGAATAACGGAGCTTTTGTGAATAACGGAGGAACACGTGAAATAAACGACAATCTAGAAAGACCATTGTGATTTTGTAGTTGGCGTTGTGATCATAGAACCCTGCCATTAATCCCAAACTAAAAAAAAAGACTTTATGGCTTATTTCGTTTTGTTGATTTTCCGACAGGGTGGATAAATAATGTATATTAGAACGATTTTCCGTCATCCCTTGTCAATTTGGTTTCGAGACAAACCGGTTTCGTCGTTGTGCCACCACCAGTGTCGATTTTCGTCGAGAACGCCGAAACCGATTTGTCTCGAACTCAATTTGACAAGGGATTACGGAAAATCGTTCCAATATACACCAGATTAAACGAGTCGTGACCTGATCAGAGCAAATATAATTGCAAATTTTGAAACTCATGCTTATAACTGCCTGCCTGTTAGGCTATGAAACTTAATAATCTATTGTAGCGCAACTGTATGGGTAGTGATTGTTGTAGGATTTCGTGGATTCGAAGCCCGCCCCAGTTAAAATCCTTCTTTATTTTTTTTTAGCTGAAATTATAAAAATGCTGATATTGCGCCAAAATAGCAAAATTTTGCCGATAAGCGTGTTTTCTTACAATGCATATCAAAGCAAATTTTTTGCAAGAATTATAAAAATGTGCTAAAAAACCATTTGACAAAAAAGCTAACCAAATTCAAACAATTGTTGAATTACCTTCAAAAAAAATCCTTTATAGCTGAAATTATAAAATGCTGATATTGCGCCAAAATAGCAAAATTTTGCCGATAAGCTCGTTTTCTTACAATGCAATATCAAATTCATATATACATACGTAAAAATTCACAGTGAGCACGATGTCGATGATGCCCACTTATGCGATATGTGTGTATATATTTATGAAAAACATCTTTTGTAAGAACTAATTATTACATTTATGTTTCATATTTACATTTGTACCTGTACTCTTTCAACTTCCTCGATCTTCCGAAATTTGTAACTTTTTTTGAAGTTAATTATACATATGTTTATAAATGAGCATTTAAAATATATAAAGAATATTGACCCGAGAAGTGGAATCGCTGAACATGCTTTATCGAATAGGCACCGAATAAGCGAAGACGATTGTCAATTAATAAAGCAGAAACAAATAATAGCAGATTAAATATTCTAGAATCTTTACATATATATGTAAACCAAAAGTGACTTGGTAAATCGTGATACAGCCCACTGTATTCGAGTCTATTCGCAGCTCTCTTCAGTATGTTTGATGGTTCCGTTTATTGTTATACATACAGACATATATAATTACTTTGTTTTTTGTTCTTGTAACTCTCTTTCTTTAACTTGTTTACATTGTATTAGCTTTTTCTAAATTCGTTTGTTTGATTTAGTTAAGCTTACTTTGTTTATTTTTTATTTTGTTTTGGTTAGTTGATCGTAACAACTGATAAAGACACTACGTATGTGTCGAAACAATTGGTTTGCTCTTGTATTTTTAATTTAATAAGACAAAAACAATAAAAATATTGTTTAAACGACTTTAAGGTGTATCAATTTTATATTGTCGTATATATAACTTATATATTCATAACACATTTAAGATATACCTACACAAAGCATTGCTTCATACACACCCCCCTCTATACTTGTTGACTTTTTTCGTGGGTCTGAGCGGCAGTGAACAAATTTGCTTGAAAAAAAGAACAGATGAACAAAAAGAACGAAAGAACCGAATCTCTGAAATGAACGAAAAAGCGCAACTCTAGCAATGTATTTGTATTATACATGGTCAGTTGATCAGGAATCGTATTACGTGTTACGATCCGTGATCGAAACTCATTTTTTAAATCACAATAGCTCTGAAATGGTGGATCGGATTAATGACATATTTGAACTAGTGACAAATAGTACTCGTTAGGTCCATAACTTATTATAATTTTTAGGAAAAGTTTGACAGTTGCATAGTTATCGCTTGAGTGAAAAGGATTTTCAGTCACTGATCGTAACACGTAATACAGGACCCAGGTCAGAATAAGGTATCAAAGATTTGAACGTAAAATAGTCAAAAACGAAAAAATTGCCAAACATCGGCGGAATTTTCTATGAACTTGACATTTGCACTTTGTTAGGGTAGAATTAAAAGGGCTATAAAACTGTATACTTGAAATATTATTTCAAATTCCAGAAAAAATGATATAATTAACAATATAATAAGCAAAATGACATCGACTTTTTCGGCTTTTGCCTATCGAAAATTCTATAACTCGATATTTTTAATGGGATTTTCCAACAAAAAAAACAAAAAAAGCTTTGTTTAGACTCGAACCTGAAGTATTTGCAGCCTTCAACGAGTGCTTAACAGGCGCGCCAAACTTACTATGGCTTCCGTGTTGTCTTATCTGGTACTTAGACCGCATATACGAATTAACAACGCCACACAGGCCATTTCAACCCTCCATTTACTATTGAAATTAAGCTTTTTTTATACCTTTTTAAAATTTCTAAATTATATAATTAAATTCAATTCATATTAATCATCAAAACATGCAAATATATTGCTACAAATAATAAAATTTAAATATAATTAATCCTACTAAATACCTATATTCCCATAAAGAAATCATCTTAAGAGAAAATCCAGAGAATTTATACACCAGCTGAACTGTTGACAGAGATTTTCTGCTGTTAACTGGTTAACATTGAAATTGGATTGTGTATGGTGAAGTGCAAGACGTGGTTTCACATGCAAAAAAGTTTGGAGTCTAGCAAAACTCCTTCGCATTGTGTATAAATTCTCTGGTTTAAGCGTATATATATATTCATTGCGAAACTTCTGCGAAACGTAGAAGGCTGCAATGAATCCGCGAGGCTTAGAAAAATACTCTCTAGGAATCCCGCTCGTCTGGGTATCTGAGAGATGAGGGTGGGGACTGGTTCGATGAGTAGCGAGGAGTCCCTAAAGCTTTTACTGGACAATAATTTTCCCAATGTCCCAGTTGCACAGGGATCTTCGCCTGCATGGTCGGCAGTCGTTGGCCATGCAGAGTGCCTGCCATTCCAATACGGGAAAGTCAAATAACCTAGGCTATAGTGGCGTTCAAGCCCTATAAGTCTCCGTGGGCCCGGATGGAATCATTCCTTGCGCACTTCAAAAGTCTTTGGGGATTTCCTGCCGCTGGTTGGCCATTATCTACACTAACTGCCTCAGCTTAATTATATCCCGAAGTCTTGGCACACGGTTAGAGTTATCTTCATTCCGAAGGCGGAAGAAGCTCTCATGTATCACCTAAGGATTTCAGGCCAATCAGCCTCTCGTCGTTTCTTTTTAAGACGTTTGAGCGGTTGATTGACGGTACCTACGGGAAAGGATACCTCGGGGGTTACTGTCGGCTTCACAGCATGCGTACTGCTGAGGCAGATCGATGTAAACGGCTCCCCATTCGATTGTAAAGCAAATGGAGGGGTCCCTAGAACACAAAGAATATGCTCTGTGTGCTTTTCTAGACATCGAGGGGGCTTTTAACAATGTCATAAATCCGGGGCATCGAAAGAGCTCTGGTGGGTTTAGGAGTCGAGGCGGCTCTGGTTGAATTTATTAGCAAACTCCTATGCGGCAGAATTATCGCAGCGGAGTGGGGCCATAATTAAGAGGAAGGTGTGCAGGGGCACGCCACAGGGGGTGTCTTATCTCCTCTGCTCTGGGTTGTGGTAGTCAACGAGCTTTTGTGGGGCTGGAAGCCCTGACATGATGCAGATGACACTCGCTATCCTAGTCAGAGGCAAATTTCTGGGCACCCTGCGCGATGTTCTGCAGGGCTACCTGGGTATCTGTGGCTAGGTGGGCTGAATCATGTGGATTGGCGGTCACCCGGAAAAACGAATTGGTTTCTTTTTACAAGGAGATATAAGATGCACGATTTCAGAACTCCCTCGATTGGAGGGGTACCGTTGGTACTTTCTGATAGGGTTAATATTTGGGATTGTTTTGGACAAGAAACTGTCCTGGAGACCCAATGTGGATGATCGGGCCAGGAAGGCCGCCGTTGCCTTGTACTGCTACGAGAGGGGCTATCGGCGAAAGAGATGGGGACTCTCGCCAGGAGTAGTACACTGGCTTTATGAGATGGTGGTCAAAACGATTCCTCCAAAATGTTAATGTCAGTGCAACGGACGGCGCTGATGCGGTATCAGTGGCGCTCTCAGAACAACACCTACCTTGGCACTGAACGTCATGCTGAGCATATTCCAGTAGGATATTGCGGGAAAGCGGCCGCGGCAAGGTCGTTGGTCAGGCTTCGTGATATGGCTATGTACCGAAAAGCGGAGTCGGTTGCGGTGAATAGTGGACACACACCATTTGTAGTAGACACATATTCATTTGCATCTGAGTATAATGCGTATTGAAATTTAGAGTACTAATTTTCTGCGCAGGAATTTCAGAAGTGGTGTAGATAAAGTTTAACGCTAGCAGTCCATATAAGTTTAAGCGTATCTAATATCTAATATCTAATATATATATATCTATATCTATATATCTATATATCTAATATCTAATCAATGATATTATAAATGGGAAAGTTTGGATGTTAAGATGTTTGGATGTTAGATGTTTGGATGTTTGGATGTTTGGATGTTTGGATGTTTGTCCAGACGTTTGTCTTTCGTGACTCAATAACGCAAGAACGGCTGGACCGATTTGGATGAAATTTTGCACACATATAGCCAATAGTCTAGAAGGATCTACTAGCTATATATTTTTCAAAAGGGGCGTGGTCCCCGCCCCGTAGGAACAGTTATAATTTAATTATTATATTTTTTCGTCTTTGCGACTGATCACGCCAGAATGGCTACACGGATTTGATGAAATTTGGGACACAGACAGTAGTCTACTAGCGAAATTTTTTTCGAACATGGAAAGAGGGGTGGGGGTCCCACGACCCCTTCGAGAATTATTTTTCATAATTTTTACACATTATAACTTTACGTATACTGGCCTTCACCAATATCACAGACTCAAGGGGTCAAATAAGTCGAGGGCTTACAAAGTAAGCAGTGACACCCTCCGCCCGCCCCCCTTTATCTCCCCCTCTGGTGTAAAATCCATAAATAGTTATAACTCAATCTAAATTTTCTCCTAAATCAATAGTTTTTGGTATCTGGTACATACAGAACGAGATCTAGACAATTTTGGAGGAACGATCAGTGGTCCTCTCCTCTACTCCCGCCATCCGCCCTCCATCAATTGTTTTATTAGCACGCTTTTATTAGCTTTACCTGTACATGTTTCTATCTAACTTTTTATTCGCTCCAATGCGCCTGCTGCCTTATTAACATGGTTTTATAATTAGCTTCACCTTATTTGTAATCCCGTAAGGGTCATATCGAGACCCTTCCGGGATCACAAATAAGGTGCAAGCTAATTATAAAACCATGTTATAAGGCAGCAGGCGAATTGGAGCGAAATAAAAGTTAGATAGAAACATACAGGTAAAGCTAATAAAGCGTGCTAATAAAAACAATTGATGGAGGCGGATGGCGGGAGTAGAGGAGAGGACCACGATCGTTCCTCCAAAATTGTCTAGATCTCGTTCTGTATGTACCAGATACCAAAAACTATTGATTTAGGAGAAAATTAGATTGAGTTATAACTATTTATGGATTTTACACCAGAGGGGAGATAAAGGGGGGCGGCGGAGGGTGTCACTGCTTACTTTGTAAGCCCTCGACTTATTTGACCCCTTGAGTCTGTGATATTGGTGAAGGCAGTATACGGAAAGTTATAATGTGTAAAAATTATGAAAAATATTGTCTCGAAGGGTCGTGGGACCCCCACCCCTTTTCCATGTTCGAAAAAATTTCGCTAGTAGACTACTGTCTGTGTCCCAAATTTCATCAAAATCCGTGTGAGCCATTTCTGGCGTGATTCAGTCGCAAAGACGAAAAAATATAATAATTAAATTATAACTGTCCTACGGGGGCGGGGACCACGCCCCTTTTGAAAAATATATAGCTAGTAGATCCTTCTAGACTATTGGCTATATGTGTGCAAAATTTCATCCAAATCGGTCCAGCCGTTCTTGCGTATTGAGTCACAAAGACAAAACGTCTGGACAAACATCCAAACATCCAAACATCCAAACATCCAAACATCTAACATCCAAACATCTAACATCAAACTTTCCCATTTATAAGATACATTAGATTAGACATCTTAGATATATAGATCTATAGATATTAGATATAGATATATTAGATCTTATGATATTAGATACGCTTAAACTTTATTATGGACCTGCTAAGCAGTTAGTTAAACTTTATCTACACGCACTCTGAAATCCTGCGCAGAACTATAGTAACTTCCTAAATTTCATACGCATTATACTCAGAGTGCAAATCTGCAAATATGTGGCTACTACCATGTGTGTAGTCCACTATTCACAGCACCGACGCGTCTTTCCGGTACATAGCCATATCACGACGCCTGACCAACGACCTGCGCGGCGCCTTCCCGCAATATCATACTGGATATATGCATCAGCATGACGTTCAGTGCCAAGGTAGGTGTTGTTCTGAGAGCGCACTGATACCGATCAGCGCCGTCCGTGCACTGACATTAACATTTGTTTGGAGGAATCGTTTTGCCACCAGCTCATAAATGCCGTGTACTACTCCTGGCGAGAGTCCCCACTCTCTTCCGATAGCCCTCTGTAGCAGTACAGTGGCAACGGCGCGGCCTTCCTGGCCGATCATCCACATTGGGTCTCCTTGGACAGAGTTTCTCTGTCACAACCAATCCCCAATATTTAACCCTATCAGAAAGTACCACGTACCCCTCCAGCGAGGAGTTCTGAAATCGTGCATCTTATATCTCCTTGTAAAAGACCAAGTCCGTTTTTCTGCCGGGTTGACCGCCAATCCACATGATTCAGCCCACCTAGCCACGTACCCAGGGTAGCCCTGCAGAACAGCGCGCAGGGTGCCCAGAATTTGCCTCTGACTAGTGGATAGCGATGTCATCTGCACTCATTGTCAGGGGTCTTCCAGCCCACAAAAAGCTTCTGCTTGCTCCAGCACAACCCAGAGCAGAGAGAGTACAGACACCCCCTGTGGCGTGCCCACTGTCACACCTTCCTCTTGAAAGAAAAACTAAGTATGGCCACTCCGCTGCGATAATTCGCCGCCGCATAGGAGTTTGCTATAATTCAACCGAGAGCCGCCTCGACGCCCTAAACCGCACAGAGCTCTTTCGATTGCCACCCGGTATGACATTGTTAAATAGCCCCTCGATGTCTAGAAAAAGCACACAGAGCTAGCTCTCTTGTGTTTCATGTTAGGGACCCTCCATTTGCTTTACAATCGATGGGGAGCCGTTTACCTCGATCTGTCCCAGCGCAGTACGGCATGACTGTGAAGCCGACCAGTAACCCCGAGGTATCCTTTCCCGTACGTCCGGTCAATCAAACGCTCAAACGTCTTACACAAGCAACGACGAGAGGCTGATTGTGCCTGGTGTGTGCTGTAGGTGATACATGAGAGCGCTCTTCTCCGGCCTCGGTGTATGAGATAACTCTAAACACCACCACCTACACTTATGTGTGCCAAGACTTCGGAGTATAATTTAGCCTGAGGTGCCGTTAGTGGTAGACTAATGGTCCAACCAGCGTGCATTGAAATCCCCAAGACTTTGAAGTTGCGCAGGAATGATTCCCCATCGGCCGAAGAGACTGATAGGGCTATGAACGGCCCTATATAGCCTAGGTGATTGACTTTCCGTATTGCGAATGGCAGGCAGGGTGCGGGCACTTCTGCGTGCGCCAACGACTGCCGACCCATGCAGGTCGAAGATCCATGTGCAGAACTGGGACA
Source organism: Eurosta solidaginis (assembly GCA_029619165.1). Taxonomy (NCBI): domain Eukaryota; kingdom Metazoa; phylum Arthropoda; class Insecta; order Diptera; family Tephritidae; genus Eurosta; species Eurosta solidaginis. The sequence continues at coordinate 34,631 of JARSSU010037754.1, forward strand.
TTGGGAAAATTATTGTCCAGTAAAAGCTTAGGGACTCCATCGCTACTCATCGACAGTCCCACCTCATCTCTCAGATACCCAGACGAGCGGATTCTAGAGAGTATTTTTCTAGCTCGCGGATTCCTTGCAGCCTCTACGTTTTCGCAGAAGTTTCGCAAGGAACATATCTATACGCGTAACCAGCAGAATTTATACACAATAGCGAAGGAGTGTTTTTGGGCCCCTTAGACTCCACACTTTGTTGGCATGTGAACACGTCTTGCACTTCACCATACACAATCAATTGCAATGTTAACCTAGTAACAGCGAAATTCGCTCTGTCACACAAGTGTCAGCATGGTGTATAATTGCTCTGATTTTCTCTTACGATGATTTCTTATGGGAATATAGGATTAGTAGGATAATTATATTTAATTTTGACTCATTGTAGCACATATATTTGCATAGGTATTTATGATTATAATATGGACTAGTTTGAATTAATTAATATAATGTTAGAATATCATTTTAAAAAAGTTAAAAAATAAGCTTAATTTCAATAGTAAATGGAGGTGAAATGCCTTGTGGCGTGTGTTAATCGTATATGCGGTCGAAGTACCTGATATAAGACAACACGGAAGCCTAGTAAGTTGGCGCGCCTGTAAGCCTCTGTTGAACGGCTGTCAAATACTCAGTGTTCGATGTCGAAAGCTCCCGAGCGTCTTATTTTGGATTGTGTTTATTTCTGATGTGTTAGTTGGAAAATCCCTTAAAATCTCGAAAGGTTATAGTGCAGTATTTCGATAGGGTCAAAAAGCCGAAAGGCGCGTCATCTATGTTGCTTATATTCATATTGTATATTATATACATTTTTGTCTGGAATTGAACAGTAATATTTCAGTACACATGTTTATAGCCCGTTTCATTCTACCTCTAACAAGTGCAAATGTCAAGTTCATAGAAACTTCCGCCGATGTTTGGCAATTTGTTTTTCGTTTTGACGATTTATCGTTTTCAAATCTTGATTACTTATTCTGACTGGTCCTGTCATACGTGTTACGATCGCGTGCCTGCGAAAATCTTGTCACTCAAGCGATAACTATGCAACTGTCAAACTTTCCTAAAATTATAATAAGTTATGGATCTAACGAGTACTATTGTCACTAAGTTCAAATATGTCCATTAATCCGATCCCCATTTCAGAGCTATGTGATATTAAAAATGAGTTTCGATCACGATCGTGTCAGTACACGTCAATACTCGATCCTGTAGCAAGCTGACCATGTATTAGAATTACACAAAGTACCTTGCTAGAGGTTGACGTCTTTTTCGTCCTTTCAGTAGATTCGGTCTTTCGTCGTCTTTGTGTCATCATGTTGCTTTTTTCATCAAGCAAATGGTGTTCACTGCGCTCAGTACCCACGAAAACGTCAACAAGTCATAGAGGGGGTTGTGTATGATGCCAATGCCTTTGTGTAGGTACATGAGTTACTCAGTGTTTGGATATATTTGAGCTTATATTAGTACGTCATATAAAATTGTGCTGACACCGTTCAAGTCGTTGCGGTGAATCATAGCAGTGATTTTTATATGGCATGTTTTGTCTATAAGAATTATTAATAAGTGTCGATCAAGAGTCAACAGCCATTGTGCATTGTCAGGGTCCTAACAGTACGTTCGTGTGGCTTTATCAGTTGGGTTACGATCACTACCCAAATCTACACAAAATAAAAATAACAAAGTAAGCACTTACTAAATCAACAACGAATGTAGAAAAGCTAATACAAGTAACATGAAAGTTAAGATAGAGAGTTCACAAGAACAGAACACAAAGTGAGATTAGCTATATGTCTGGATGTAGTAAGTCATAAACGGACACATCAAACATTACTGAAGAGCTGCGATAGACTCGTAATACAGTGGGCCTGTAGCACGATTTACCAAGTCACGTTTGTTTACATACGTAGTAAATTGTAGATTCTAGATATTTAATCTGCTAGTATTGTTCGCTTTATAATCTTGTACAATCGGTCTTCGCTTATTCGCTATGTGCCTATTCGATAAAGCATGTTCAGCGATTCCACTTCTGCGTGTACAATATTCCGATATATATTGTACATGCTGCGATTTATACATATGATATACTTACCTTCAATCAAAAAGTTACACAGACTTTCCTGGAAGATCGTGGAGTTGAAAGAGTACGGTACAAATTGTAAATATGACATCAAAGGTCATCATTAGCTTTCTTACAAAAGATGTTTTCACGAATATCTACCACACTATCGCAACTAAGTGGCCGATCATCGACATTCGTGCTCACTGCTGAATTTTTACCGTATGTGTATACTATGAATTTGATATTGCATTGTAATGAAAACGAGCTGTCGGCAACAATTTCTGCTATTTTGCGCACTATCAGCATTTTATATTTGCTAGCTAAAAACAAACATAATTAACAGGATTTCTTGTTTTGAGGTATATTCGACCAATTGTTTGAATTTGTGTTAGCTTGTTGTCACATGGTTTTGAGCACATTCTTTTATATCGTTCTGCACAAATTTTTGTGCTTGTGAGTGATAGTTGCGATGTGTAAGAAACACGCTTATCGGCAATATCTGCTCATTTTGGCGCAATATGCAGCATTTTTTCTCATTTCAGCTGAAACAAAATAAGAAAGAAGGATTGTTAAGCTGTGTGTCGGCGGCTCGGTGTGACACCCTACTGCATATTGCCTGGACACTCTCACTGTGTCACTTACGCACTATCACAGTTGCGCTATACAATAGATAGTATTAAGTTGTCAGAGCGAACAGCCAGGCAAGTTATAAGCATGAGTTAGTCGAGATTGCAATCGATTTGCTCTGATCAGGTCACGACTCAGATTTAATCTGGTGTATATTGAAGCGATTTTCCGTTCATCCTCTTGTCAAATTTGAGTCGAGACAAATCGGTTTCGTGCGTCTCGACCGAAAATCGACGCTGTGGTGTGTTCCACAACGACGACACCTTTGTCTGCTGCGTGGAAACTCAACTTTGACACTGTGGAGTGACGGAAAATCGTTCTACTAGACATTATTTAGCCACCTGTCTTTACGGATAATAATCATACATACGACTACGAAATAAGCCATTAAGTAGTCTGTTTTTTAGTTTGGGATATATGGCAGGGTTCTATGATCACAACGCCACCTACAAAATCACAATGGTCTTGTCGTAAGCAATTGTCGTTTCATTCACGTGTGTGCCTGCCGTTAGTCTCCAAAAGTCTCCGGGTTTATTCACATGTTGATGTCATTGGGGTTTGGGCCAGTGGCTTTTGTAGTAGCTCCGTATTCAATATTGGCTAAAGGCACATAGCACTTGGCTGAGAGGTGTGAGTTTTCATGACCATCATAGTCTAGAGTGAACACCATGGCTATGGGACTGAGCTCCATGTGAGTCACGGGTTGCCATGGACAACATTCTCAACCGTGAATACTTCTTATCTTCAAGTGTCAAGTTCATGACGAGAAAACATGTGACTCTGTACACAACAATGCCTTTTACAAGACTTTCGCACATATGTGTATTAAACATAGAAAATTTCAATTTCAGTAATTGTTAAAGAGTTGTCCTAGCACCTACACAAAATTGATAATTCAACGTTGATAGAAATTTTTGGGTTAAGTCGCGGCGTCGATGCATCCGTGGAAGCTATAGAAAGAGATTGCGCCCTTACCACGCACCACTTGACATCACATTTTTAGATTGGTTGTCAAAACTGCACCGCTTAACTTTGACATCTACACCACCCCAAACAGTGAATTTGCTACCCATATTATATTCGTCACACTGTGAAATTTTAGATCTCAGTTGCGAAACGGGTTCAAGGCCCAGAACAATACTTTTTTGTAATGATTATTGTTTTTTAAGCGTACTGATGATTGTGACTCTATACTGGGCACTGCAGTGGCAGGTTGTCTGAAAAATGGGTCTACTTACTATTCCAAAACAAAATAAAATTTTCAAAAATTAGAAATTAAAACGACTAATCCTTACAAAAATTATGTTCTGGCTTGAGCTCGTTTCGATCTTGAATACTTTATCAATAGGCCGGTAAATCAAAAACAATGTGTGTAAAATTTTATTTAAATAAAAATCTTCCACATATATTCAAAGGAAGCTTACATGTCAAAGACATTTCCATTCTCTGCAAATAAACCAAATAAATACAAATTAATGCAAAAAGAACTAGAAACACTTTGGTACTCGCTTACAGCACGTACAGTTTCTCTACCGCAGCTCAGCCTCATGCGAAATCATGAGTTGTAAGTGAGGTGTGTTCAGTGCCTCATAACCGCATCGGTTGTACATTGCTAAATGAAAGAATTGAATAGCGTCACGTTTTAGAGTTTAACATTAATTTTAGTTATCTCTCTCTTTTATGTCAACTGACTGGCATCAAAAACTGCCTTAAAGCTGGCAGGCTGGTCAGTTGGGATCAAAGGCGTTTCCATATGTCACATTACTGACTTCGTTATCGATAAAGCAGTGCGTCGGCATAGCCCACGCTAAAATTTGTGTTGTTTTGTTTCACGACACTTTTTCGTTGTTTCACACGATGTGGCATTATTTATTATTGGTCAATTTAATTGTTACTTTGGCATTTGCAGTTGTATGGCACGGCTGTTTTTATTGATATTTCCAAGTATATGGTCCATTTGGCCTAGGAAAACTAAGCATAGGAAACTGCATCGAAAAGATATTTTTTTTGGTTTTCATTAGGGCCAACTTGATCACAACTTGGTCATATGAATGAATGCTAGTCATATAACGTCAAATGCGTTTTTCTTTCTGTTTGACTACAAAAGACAGTTAAACTGACCATTTGGTAAAAACGGCAACTGCCCAACGTGTGTTTGGCAAATTTGGTTGACAGCCTCATCAAAGAGGATATGATAATATAGAGAGCCGTCACTCGTTATTTTTTAGCATTTACTCGATGTAAAATATGAGGTAGTCGCTACTTTTTTTTTGGGCGAGATGTTTATAAATGTCTTCTATACATTTTCATGGGATATTTGTGTTTATTTTCCGACTGTATTTAATTAATTATTAATTCTCTTTCCAAAAACACGTTTGCATACAGTGAAAACGGCCGCATGGATAATGGAAGGCAATTCAAAATGTCCCTCCTAAAACAAAGTAGTGCGACTAACCTCACAGTTTACATCGAGTAAAAATCTAAAAATAACGAGTGACGGCTCTTATTATTATTTTATCCTCTTTGGCCCCATTGCCTTTGAATGCGGTCGTGTCCAAAACGAGCGTCGTTTGTATCACGATTAGCGATACGACAGGCAAAACGATAACAGCCGATGCTCACGTTATATCGGCATTCTCTATCACGAACAGCTGCTATAAAAGCGAAAACGAAGTGTCTGAGCAAAGACAAAAACATATATGTGACAAAATGATTCGTGTGGTCGACGAATAACATAAAGCTAGTCCACAAACGGAAACGTACGCTTCAGAGTAACATTAGGCGCGATATCGCTAATGCAGGTATCGTTCAGTAAGCGTCTTGTTCGCCAAACAGAATGAGGCGGTGAACTCAATTCGCTTACATGTTTCGTTTGCCAACTAGCGTCCCCATTAATGAGTAATTGTTGTGCAACAACGCGAAACAATGAAAGGAGAATATATGGAATAGTAATTTTAAAATGGGTTTTGGCTACACACTGTCTTTATCGACTTCTAGTCAGTAATGTGGCATAATAGAAAGCCTTTGGACTCCAATTGGACCAGTGGGCTTGAAGCAATTCTTGAGGTCAGCCCCTTTGACGTAATGAAAACCAAACATTAGGCTGTTTCTAGAAATAATTATTCTGAAATTTTTCAGCTATTTAATATGCAGAATAAAAGGTTGTTTGTAAAAAACTAGGTTTGTGCATATTTTGCCTTTTCACTTTTTTATATCAAATTTTTTAGTATAATAAATTGTACTTTTTTTCTTTTCATAATAATGTTATTTTTTATATTGTGATAATAGTTTTTAAATCTTCCTCGGTACGTTGAAGTGTTATATAATTCAAAAATAGTGGCATTAAAATTAAACAGTGACAGCGTTCCGAATCGGGAAAGTTTGCGGATCTTCCATGGAATGCTGGATATATTTTTGTTTTAATTAATTAATTTTATACTCACATAACGTACTTGTGTGTGTGTGTTGTGTGATATGGAAGCAATTGATACCAAAGAACCAGCTATAGTTGATATGTGTGTGTCTCCTGTTGACTATTGCCCGCCGCGCCGCCTGCATTGTTGTTTGGTGCTTTGTATGTCGACATCACGCGAACTGCAACGATCAAAACCACTCCACATGTCTATGGCTCCTACACTTTTGCGCTTCTTCTTCAAAAGAAACACGTGCAAGTGTAACGATTGCACTTTATATCACAAAATCCCGACCACCAACAACCAAACACAGCATATAAAATGCTATCTACCACGCCTCAAAAGCTCTAAATTAGTTTTATGCAACATATGAGTTTTATATTTTAGTGATACATTTTTTAGAAAATATTTTTTATATCTGTTTTCAGTATATAAATTTTTTTCTTCTAACACATTTTTTTCACTGTGTACACAACATTTACACTTTGGTTATGCCTAAAATAGTATGCACAAATTGTGTTGGGCTGTTATATCAAGCAAGTGTAGTACGAATTAGCGCAAGTTTTTGCAAAGTCGACGTGGCGCGATGTATAGCGTATTGTCGCTTCCAAAAAAGTACGCGAGTTCGAATCCTGCAAGAGTAGCAGTTTTTGTAGTTTAATTTACAATTTTAATTTCCGCCGCCTCCCATGTTATAAAATTTCACGTTGCAGTTTTCTTTCATAGCTTCTACGTGACCATTTGCTGGGGGCAAGATTGAAAATCCCGTTTAATCATAGGCTTTTCCGGCCCTCATGCCAGAGTCTATTTCATGCACGGGAATAATTTTTATTGCTGTTTTAGCTTATTAAGTATTTACTTAAGATTTTTAATATTAAACAAAGCGTCCACATAACACCCACAACTCAAACTCCCATAAACTTTGCAAAAACGAAAAGGGTATTAAAAATCTATTAATTTGTTTGATAGATATTTTTGAAAATTATTATTAGCTTTAGTTTATTGCACGCAAATCATGTTACAAACCCACTACTGGCCAATTACTCTGGTTGAGCATGAATGTCTATAATAATTTCACACCTCGTAATGTTTATCCTATTTACCCTTCGACGTTGCAAGCAAAGTTTTGAAATCACATTAAAGTAAAATAAAGCACGAAAACACGGTTTTATCAGGAAGTTGAGTGTCATTTCCGTACGTAGTTACCGCTAAAGGTATTGACATTGGACTGGTTTACAAATTTCTTCCTCTTAGCAAACAGCTTTGAAATGTCGTTGGAACATAAAAATTAGATGTTAAAATAGGGGACATTAAGCCTTTTATTATTATAATTATTTTATGTTATTGTTGGTGTGTTGTTTTTGTTGTGATAACGACACTCCCCGAAGGCCTTGGGAGTGTTATCGATGTCGATGGTCCTTTGTCGGATGCAGATCCGGTACGTTCCGGTAACAAGCAGCATAAAGTACTAGCCCGACCATCTCGGAACGATTGGTATGACCACATGAAACCTTCTAGGGCCATCCCGCCCTACCCACTACCACCCCCTGGATCCATCAGGAGTTCGGGGTCGCCAAAGCCTCGGCTTTTAATGAAACAGGATTCGCCACGGGTAGGTGAGATTGACAATTGGATTGGAGAAGCTATATATTGTGCTGCAACCCCTTGAGAGGGTTGTGCTACACAACCCCTTGAATCAATTTGGTATTTTAGTCGCCTCTTACGGCAGGCATACCTACCTCGGTTATATTCTAAGCCCCCTAATCCGCTGATCTTTATTTAGATATGTTGTGCTTGATCTTTCAGCGTATGTGGGGCTATAGAGGGCACCTCTCCAGGCGTTTTACCCCACATCACGAGGGATTTAAAGTCCGACCCACATAGAAGGAGAGTATTTGCCTTTCCTGAGGCGACGCATTCGCAGAGAATTGAAACAGAACGCTTCCACGAGGTGTATCAAGTAGATTAGAGTTACTTAGATGATATCGTAAACAGTGTCTTAGTACCCAGCGAGAGTTCGTGTTGTGTTTAGATTAATGAGTTCGACTGATACTCTCGTAGCTGGAAGTATAAAAAATTTGGCCTATCTTTGCCCTGGGCATTCAAACCAGTAATGTCTGAACTGCTTTGTTGAGAAAAATAATGTGGAGCATGCTATTGGAGTCGATTGCCTTAATCCGGCATTTACACACCGGCTTATTGTCTTTGTCGTCATTAAATTTCGATCCATCCGTGAACCAGAACTCTGAGTCAGTGTCAGTATATTTTTCCGTGACTCTGAGCGTGAGACTCCATTTTGCCTTGCCAAAAGCTGGATTCATGTCAAAAGAACGACGTTACGTGTCCATTCTCTTTCGTCAGTATTCTCCAAGATTTAATGTATCCCAAAGATCTGATCGATAACAGTTTATCAGCCTAAAGCAATTTAAAGCTAATTTATAGTCAGGATATTTCCATTCTCCTCGTCATAGTCAGATGCGGAACGTGGATGCCGCAAATTCCTTCGGTTGCTTCATGCCCTTTCTTCACTGCACAGAGGCGTGTGCGTATATTGAATGCCACTTCATTCGATTCGTTATTGGGACCTCGTAGCGAACGCATATCCAGGAGACTGTTGTATTTGTATGAATATTTTATTATATGTTTGTTTTGAGTGCTAAGCGAAGCAAACATAAAAATATACTTTGGTGAAAGAGAAAAACACCAAAAAGCTCCTTTTCGTCACTTAATATATATTAATATTAAACCTGGAGCTGCAAATGACCAATTTCGAATCGCGACGAAGTCAACCTCAACGCATTAGAAGTTGCTGTATTCTGTCGGTTGAAATTTCCACTGTGTGAGCAAGACCTGCGACCGCCGTGATGTAGTGTTAGCGTGAACTTCTACCACATCGAAGGTCTTGGTTCAGTCCCTTGCAAATCACATCAAAATTTGGAATAGTCTTTTCAATAACTAAAAAGTTTTAACCTAGGTCATCCCTCGGCAGTGGTTTGCAAACATCGGAGTATATTTCTGACATGAAAAGCTTTTCAGTGGAAAATTATGTGCCTTGCAGCTACCGTCGAGTCGCATAAAACATATACATAGGTCCCGACCCGCCAATTTCTAGGAAATTAAAAATAGCACGACGCAAATTACTTTATTGACCGCCCAGTTCAACCTAACGACACAAATGGAAAAGGAAAAGCTCCCGCCAAATTCCAGATTCTATGTCGCCCTGGTGTTAGCCAGGGAATAGTCATCGAATGTATTTTGCAGCTTGTTATGAAAGAAGTATTGGCGGCGAAACTTCTTTCGCACCACAAAACCCACACCATGACTGCGAATTGCTCTTTCCTCCTATGTCCACTGCCCTGACATCACAAGAGGCGCTTCGTATTTTCTGCATAGCGGTGATGCCAGCTGGGCATCAGACCTTCCCTTGAAAAGTCCTTAAAAGATCTAAAGTAGCTGTCATCAAGGAAAGAAGATCTCATCCAATGCCTGTCGTAACGTTATTTCATTGTGGCGGTTTTTCGTGGCGCACGGGTTTGGTTTTTGTCACCTTTTATGACAAGCATGCCGTGCCGGAGTACATTATAAGCACCTTAACACACGTGGAGCCGCTTACTTTGTATATTACTGGATTATTGTACTTCTACGTCATTATACGTTGTCCGAATACATTTACTATCTCTTTTGTTTTCATTTGCATCTATGCAGCTTTGGGCTTTCCTTGCTAAGTCGCTTTTATTGCAAGTAGACACATTCAGTTGAGTTAATCCTCTTCTTTAGCTCATAAAGTGGTAACAACTCCTACCATTTGCATTTGCATGCATGACACTCCACATTTCCCAACACTTCAAGTCAGAGTCTCGTACAAAAACTTAGCGGAAAAATCAATACCTCAAAGCGTCAAGAACTCCTTACAAAAGAGCTGTGTTTACACGAAAAATATGTACAACATATATACAAAATATAATATCAGATATAACGATATAAATATGTGACGGTAACAGAGACATGAACAAAAACCGACAACAACAATATCCATACAACTACTTATGTGGGCGTTCAGTTAAAGCGTACAATGACGCGACTACACAATAGCCGCAACTTTGGTCTCATATTTAAATAGGTTCGTAAGCCTATAATTACTGGACCGAAATGTTAACAAAACAGCAAATGGCAACCACATAGGCATGTGTTCATGCATGTGTGAAATAATAACAATGGTAGCACGCGAGTCGATAATGCAGTCGATGAAAAGTAACAGGACATTTATAAAGTGTAATGCCGGCTATTACAATTACTTTCACATACAGTCAAATACATACATGAGTAAATATGTATGTATGTGTGTGGAGGACTCTCTCAAAATAATGTCCATCCATGCAGACAAAGGATGTATAATATCCGCTTTTATATTGTACAATTCTTGGATTCAATTTTGCTTGCGTTCCCTTTGTGCATTCTAGTCGCGTCCTATGGATATTTGAGGATGTGCATACTACAAAGCTTCTCTGCTTGATTTGATAAAAAACATCTTCATCAGCACTTTCTTTTGCACCCACTCACATCAAACATACTGCTCTTTTTTATGTTTTAATTCGCACTATTTTTGTTCTTTCACTCTTTAGTTTCTCTTTGTTTTTGAGTCGGCAGACGAAACACAAGACCGACAAAATTTAAAACGCGCGTAGTGATAAAATTCAACTTCATGCAACATCCCCAAACGGGTAGACAACAAAATGATAACTAAATTCATGTGGTGGCTGAAAGGCTGTGTATAGCAGCCGGTAGACGGTTGTTTTGCTAAAAACTGTGAAATTAGAGTGACCATATTTCGTAATGTTCTTGCTGCCTTGTAACAAAATACTGAATTCATTTTTTCGCCCAACGCTCCATAAACTCTATGCAGTAAGATCATAACAATACACTAAGCTCAGCTGTCAGTACAAAGGATGAAATAAGGACGGAATAGGTTAGGGGAGTTATTAATATGCCCATGGTAGAGACCGGCTAGGAAAAAAGTTTCGGATGAGCTCCTTTTTTTCTGATGACGACCTGCGTAAGGTTTTAACTTCGCCGCCAAATACTGTCGCTTCCTGCTCGGAACGAGTGTCCTGCCGCTTCCACATCAGTTGAGGTTTTTTAATATAGCATTTATTTGCTCTCCACACCGATAGAGGATTGTCGAAGTGGACAAGGACTCATTTTTTGAGAAAGTAGAAACGACGAAGGATAACTGTCCCCCACCACGGCATCAAAATCATGCTTATAGACTTAAACGCCAAAGTGTGCAATGAAGACGTTTATGGTCCTTACTCGGAAAATTCAGCCCTTACGATGTATCGTTTACATACAACATAGGTTCCAAGAACGCAGAGCACACCTCCAGCTCCAAAAGGAAAGACTTCTCGTAGCCATTAGAAAAAACAAGAGTTTTCTGGCTTGGACAGCTTTCGAAAAGAAAAAATGGCGCAAGTAAATCTTTAACAGACTTCGTCAGTCTAAGAAAAAAATGTCAATCAGGGGGAAGATCTACATTTTTGTTTGGAGGGACAGGTAGAGAAGACTTGGTGCTCCCAATTGGTGTCAGCTATCGCGTATCAGGAATAACCTGAGGGACTTGTTGACTAATGGCCAAAATCGGATGAAATCGAATGAAGAAATGATGGCCACCTTAATCGTTTTGTTTTGACCAATATATTAAGGGTTGCTTTTACATATAACAACCCGTTCGAGAAAAGGGGGCTCTTTTGGATGTTCTTACTATTTGCCCACCCTCGCCACAGCTCGCACCATCGTTACAGACTGAAATTGTAAACGGAACGTCTGTAGAATACCAAAAGCTGATAAATATGTTGACAAACAGCATCGGACGTGGAAAATTGCTTTGTTGATCTTTTGTATTTCTGGTAGATGGTTGGTTTTGAGTTGCGGCGTATTGTGGGGTTGTTTACATTTTGAGTTTGCGTATATCGCGTGCATTGTTTTGCACAGCAGCATTAATGGGATCTGTGCTTATACTTGGACCAAACGTACCATATGAACGTGCTAGTGATGCACGGAACAGTGGAAGTTTAACCGGAATCATTTAAAGAACGAACATTTACGAGTTTTACAGAAAACAAAAAACGGGTCAACAAAATCGAGTCTCAGCTCCAAAAGCCGTAAAGACTTCTTTAGAGAACAAGATTCTTGATACCAAAGCTCGGTTGAAAAAAAAATATAATTGGCGCAATTTCGGAGTAAAGCCGAACTTTTTTACTTCTTCCTACAAATGAGAGGAATGGGACCTACATGTTTTATTCCGACTCCGTACGGCAGCTGCAAGTAAGATGAACTTCCACTGAAAGCTTTTCATACCCTGGAGGTTGTTTCCAAATTGTTGGTGTTTGCTTTGCCCAGGACTTGGATCCAGGACCCCCGTTGTGGACAGACGGAGCACGTTACCACCACACCACGGCGGCTACCTCAATTTTAAGAAATCGAAGAAGATGTCGGAAGAACAGGAAATATGTTCAAAGAACTGAAAATATATTTTAAACGAACTCTTTATGTTCCAATGGTTCGTCGTCTACTGGTTTGAAAATCCTTTGAAACCCATTACACTGACTTCAAAACCCGGGTTCGCTTGGAAACGGACTTGTAGAACCGTACATCACTCAAACATATGCATCCCCTTTGCATGGAGGCTTGCAAGCAAACATAAATGCACACATCCTATTTAGTCCTTTTTTAACTTTTTGACGTTTGTATTGCAATTTACTGTAATGACTTTCTTAACTATGGAATTTCTTTAGGGAGTTTGTAACATAATTACATATTTGCGCATGCAAGTATGTAAATATTGAAATGATAAATTTTGCATTTTTGTTGGAAAAGCCATTTTTAGACGAAACTTTGCTTAGTAGCATAGAGAGTATGAGTTTGGTAAATTTTAACGGTATCAACGAATCTATAGAGATAAGATGACGTATATCAAAATGTTTAGGATAAAAGGAATTGTTTGACCATATGAATATAGGATGGCTATTGGAGTATTGGAGAGAAAAGTTATCCGGAAGAAGGTTTAGTTATGAACTTTACGAACATAGCGCAACGGATTAAAGCCCAAAGGCTTCGCTGGTAGGTCATGAGAATTGATGCTCCCAATTGGTGTTAGCTTTCGTAACTGCGTTTAGCTGTTCTGCAAGAACTACCTTCTCCGGCATTAGGTTAAAAAAATCGCACAATAAGTAGATGCCTTTTCCGAGTTTTACATTTGGTTTCAAATGGCTTCTAAAGGTCCTTAACAACTGGTAATGTTGTTACGTTCAGTAACGTGTTATAAGTTTTGCAGGGAACTCAAATTAAAATATAGGATGGTATGTAGGTATAATTTCTTGGTTCTGTCAAAAGTTTCTTTGAAGTCGGCAAAAGGATGGTCTTTGCAGAATCGCCCTTCTTGCAGATCAGTATATTTTGCCTTAGAGTTGATGCATATTCTTGCCCATCTCTTCTCTACAGTTTAAACAGCTCAACGGTAATCCCGCGTTATTAATTTTTAACCGGGATGTAACCTCGTCATAGTCGGTTGGCGGATCGTTCATTTTGTCATGAGAAATCGTGGTATCAGTTTCGCCATCTTCCATTTCTCATTGTACCAGTTGTTTTTGCGGGATGCCCTGGAAACCAAATGTGTCTGCAGGGGCGGTCCGTAGTGAGTGAGAAAAATGTGCTCACGCTGCTCCGTTAAATCATTCCCCCCTATTGCGAGTGTCGATCGGAATAGAATCGACAATTTGTCGATTCCATTTTATGCATTTAATATTATTACTATACAAATTAATCACCAAATCATTGGACCATTATAAACAGTTATTTTATACAAGAGAGAGATTTTGCTATTTTTTTAACTTTTCGATGTATATAACATAATTTGTATACATTATAAAGATTATCTCGAAGATTGTTCTCTGTGAATAAGTTTAAGAGTCGAGCAATCATTTTGAGAGCAGCTGCAAACTTCCCTCTTGTTACAAGGCGCACTTTCTTTATTGGACAATAGCATATGCGTATCTTGGCTGCCACAAGTTGGTGGTTTGCCATGACACGCCATCAATTTAGTTTCGTGCTTTTTGATAAGAAAAGCCAACTAGTTCGCTGTATCTTTTCATGGTTATGACTTATACTACGGATCACCATATTTCGAGAAGTCAATCAACTTTAACCCATTGAGAGTTGTTAAATCGTGGTGGCCACATTTTTTAACTGCAGGCCCAATGGTCAATGTCTCTTGTTATTGTTGTTGTTGTTGTAGCGATAAGGTTACTCCCCGAAGGCTTTGGGGAGTGTTATCGATGTGATGGTACTTTGCCGGATGCAGATCCGGTACGCTCCGGTAACACAGCTCCATTAAGGTGCTAGCCCGACCATCCCGGGAACGATTTATATGGCCACATTAAACCTTCAGGCCATCCCTCCCTCCCCACCCCAAGTTCCATGAGGAGATTGGGGTCGCCAGAGCCTCTCGTTTAAGTCGCCAAGCCAGAATCATGCTCGAAGCGAAGGCAGGCAAGCTCTGCTTTTTTATGTAAAACCAGACCCCTCCTCACCCACTCAGGCATTGAATATGCAGGGCATGATTTGATGTTATAGGTAGAGTGGTCATCGTATATTTTTTTTCTAGTCGTAGTAGTTGAAATTAAGAATTCCTCAAAACAAATTCACTGTGCACAAAAAGAACCCACAACTCTATCTTCCAAGTCAAAGCCACCTTCAATGTTCACTAGGTTTTGAAAATAATTGGCTGGTGATTTTCAAAAATTTTCACATTCAATAAATTCTCCCGATCTTGAAACACGTTTGCTTAATAACTTTTTATATTTAAAATAAAAAAAATTTAACGTGCAAAAAAATTTAAATTGTTTTAATTTTAATTAATAAAAAAGTTTCCGATATCATTACAAGAGGATAAAAGAGTTGCAGCAGATAGAACGAGGGGAAAGGACGCACATGTTGAGAGACAAAGCCGACTCAAGTCAAGGATCACTAGACGCGGTGGCGCCAGCTGAAACCAACCATAAACCCCACACAAAAATGAGTAAAACCGCTAAAAGCACAACGAGCACACGTAAAAGCTCGCATAATTATGATGATCGTAATGCTGATCATTATGACGATATGTCCGATGAATTGAGTGTATCCAGTTCGGAGGAAGATGTTGTAAACAAAAGAAAATCTCGCAAATTGCAGGTGAGATATGCGACCGACAAAACTAATAGAACTTAACTGAGCTGTAATATGGATGACCTAATTTGTGTTCTTCTGTATTTTCTTCATTATAGCCCACTGATGTCGGTGATTTCGAGGGAGGCATGTATGATCGGGGTGGTCGGCGACGCCGCCGTGGAAGCAAGGGTGGACGCAAGAGGCGATCCCGTTCTCGTCGTCGCCGCCGCTAGATGTTTTTTATTCCTTGCAGTTTTTTATTTTTGGATAAATTTTGTGTAAAAGAAATTTCTGTTTTCGTTCGGCGAACTCTCATACGTTTTATATAAATTAAGTTTGCTTTCGTGTTTAAATTAGTGTGGAAATAAATTGAAGTGATTTATGGGTATAAATGAATGTAGTTGGTGTAGGAAATGCTTTTGGTCCGCTAACGTCTAGGCGATTTTTTCGAAGTTGTATGTGGCAGCGCAAATTTCCAAACCTTTACTCTGGTCTGATTTTCTTATTGCGAATACTTTTTTCCGAATCGGAAAGATTTTTTTAAGATTTATTTTACACAGTGGATTCGCTTTGTGGGATTTTACAATTGAAACGACTACGGACCAAATTAATCTGTGGACAGATTTTCGAACGATTTTTTATGCCGAAGAAGCTTCTAAGACTGCTGCAGTCCATTCAACGGTACATGGCGGAGAGTAGGCCACAAACGCTATCCGTCAAAACCAGGGGCCTTATGTAACACGATTTGAAAGAATTTCTTTCGGTTAAAAAAAATGTTAAGTTTTGACAGGTTTCGACAGGGCACTTTCCCATGGGTATCCCTGCGGTACGTCTTAAAAAACACCATCGTGCTGCAGCTGTATGGAGGATGATGAGGTGGAATCACCAAATCACTTTATGCTTGATTGCCCAGCTTTTGCCAGAACTAGGCGAAAGTACTTCATCCGCAACTCACTTGGATATCCCGAGGATTTATCCAAAGTTGAGATCGGTATCATTCAGAGCTTTATCGTTGCAACTGACGATTCTCTAAGTAGCTAGATCTAAGTCACCGTTATTTTTGGTGTATGTGGTATCACAACGGACCTTCGTGTTGTCCAAGTGAGCTATCTTTATCAGGGCAGCTACCACCTAACCTAACCTAACCTAACACTAACAGGTTTCGAATCGCATTTTCGTTCGAATCGAGTTACACAGGGATTCAATTGGTTTATTAGCGCATAACATACACATATTTAGCAGGCGAGGCCCTGGCGACCACAATTTCCTCAGGGAACTAGGGGCGGGGGTGGCCTAGAAGGTTCAATGTGTATTTGTGTTATTGTGTTATATTAAATCGTATATTAAATCGTTTTCGTGATGATCGGTGCTTAATGCTTAATGGTGCTTGTTACTGGAACGTACCAGATCGATGTCCGGAAAAGGACATCAACATCGATAGCACTCCTAAAAAGCTTCGGCGGTTGTCCTTATCGTTACAACAACAACAATTGAGTTACAGAGTACGGCCTCAGACCATGTGCAAGGAGGAAACCCTTGAACGAATCTACTAATTCCTAGCGTGGAAAATATTTTTTCCTCAAAAGCAGCGAGTTTAGGACGATCGCGAAGCTATCGGAACTAGCCAAGCGATACGAGCTGCGGAAAAGTATGGAAGCCAAACAAGGAAAAGTGGTAGTCCCAAGTATGTTCCACCTTAAGTCTATACAAAACAGTTCTCCGCGACTAATAGAAAGAGACACCGCCGAAGATCATTAATCCAACTCAAAGCGTTAAAAGAATATTCATTACTCCACCCCGACGCACCAGCCAAGGCGTTTTCTGTGTGGCCGTTTTTATATCTAAATACCTATTGTGCGCATGAGCGTGTCAGCTATAGAAAGAGAGGTAGCCTTATCGGAGCCACTCTGGCATACTCGCATGAAGATCATTAAGATCAGCAGCCTCTGTTTACTAAGTTCTGGTTGCGAGTTTAAGATGGCCAGTAAACTGAGCTCAGCTTCAACTGATTGCAGTATATTGATAGAGACGCAGTCACCCCAATGTAGAAACCTAATATTTCGTTGATGATGATATTACCTCACCGCCCTTTTACAAAGCAACCACTGCTTGGTTATCCGGGCTGAAAACGAAGAAAAGGTATTTTTTCAAGAAGGTTGGCGCGGAAAATGTCTAAAAAAAAAGCGCAATTTTCTTTTTAAATTTTAATTTATTTTACATTTAAAACGGAAATCCAATTTTGTGTTAATTTTTAATGTAGTATGTATGTATTTGTGTTCACATGATATATGTATTTATGGTTGTTAGAGGCTCATGTAGAATTAAGTACATAACAGTACTTATATACCAACATATGCATCCAAGCAGGCTAGGCGAGAGTTGTGCTGGGCTCCCACTGAAATGTAACAATGCATCGCCATAGAAACATTTAAACATGTAGGTAAAAATATTGATTGTAATATATTTTGCAAAAACATCTTAATAACGATTTGTGCAGATATAATATGTGACCCGGTCTATGAAAACGCGAGAAATTGCGAGAAACAGATATTAACTTTTTTTTCGTGAGAAACATCTGTTAACAGCTGTGAGTCATAAGCCACCTTTTCATAGACCGGGT
Source organism: Eurosta solidaginis (assembly GCA_029619165.1). Classification (NCBI taxonomy): domain Eukaryota; kingdom Metazoa; phylum Arthropoda; class Insecta; order Diptera; family Tephritidae; genus Eurosta; species Eurosta solidaginis. The sequence goes on from JARSSU010037754.1 coordinate 52,590, forward strand.
CATATACTTTCAGGCAGAACTATGCAGCATGGTGTAAGACTATTTTATAAAGCTGCCAATTGGTTCATAACAAATCACAAATCTTTGAATTTTATAATCAAATATTTCTTTTACATTGACATACAACAACTCGTTTTACTAATGCAATCAAGCACCACACAGTGGGCTATTTAAAAAATATCAAGAAAAATCATATCGTTAGCTTAATGTGAAAATGTGCTAAGTCAACTTTTACGAATTTTACAGGAGACGAAAAAAACTGAATAACTTTTGAAATACCCTTCTTTTTTCAAAACTGCGAATGAGGATACCTTAGTTGCAATACTTTTGAGTCTAGAAGCTTTGAAAAGATAATAAAAATCATATACATATGCCAAACCAGTACCTACATATTTTATGACTTAGCACAATTTCCGCACTCAAAACAAATTTTTTCTCCTGACTTAGCACATTTTACTCAATATGTTTTCCCATCACTCCTCCCCTTTAATGATGGAAATATAACACTAAAACTATATACATATTTGACAAAAATATACTATTTATTTGTCAAACTATTTCTAACGGTTCTGATCTGGACTCTTGGCGGATGGTGCGCAGACAATACTTTATTTTTAAATTCAAACAAACGCTGTGTTGTGTCTTACTCCAAAAAAAAATAAAAAATGCCACATACATTATCTACAAACTAAATGCTAAATCTCTTAATCTTTGTCAAGAGAGTAAACACTTGGGTGTAATTTTTGACTCCAAACTCTCTTTTTCTAGTCACATTGACTTCATTGTTTCAAATTTGTTGAAATGGTTGGGTTCAGTAGACGTAACACCAGTGACTTTAAATACCCTATGACGTTGAAGGCACTTTATATATCCTTGGTCAGAAGTGGTCTTGAATATTGCTCATAATATGGAATCTCCCTCTCTATGAATCTAACTCCTATAAATTTGAGGGAGTTCAAAATTTTTTTACAAAATTGCTTTACGTATGCTTCACTGGCCAGACGGCCTCCCATCACATAACAGCAGGCGCAAATTGCTTGGCCTTCAGGCTTTGCATAACAGAAGAACTTTTATCTCACTCATGCTTGCCTATAATGTAATAAACTTTAGCACGAATTGCTCTGATTTATCTAATTTGTTCATTCCGTATATTCCACTGGGTGATCTTCGACATAATAGATTACACAGCCGACAGCATCTCAGACCCAGAACCGGACTATACATTTGATTTTTGATGCGATGAATCGAATCTGGCCTCAAAATTGCTCTATCAGTTCTGGTTTTCGAGATATCCTAACCTAAAAGTGCAAAAAACACCGTTTTTTGCCCATATTTGAGGTTATGTAGCGTTGCAGATGTTTCCTTTCACCAAAATTAAAGGATGGCATCTTTGAATACAAGTCTTCATCTTTCAAATGGCGTTGTGTTTGCTCAAATATCCTTTTTTTCGCTGAGATATCGTATTTTGAAATTTTGTGGTGTGGTAGGAGTGGTTTCTAGGGGTTAGGGATACGGAAGTTGATGGGTTAACAGTTTAGTTGGTTAGCCCACTTGTAGTGGTGAGATATCTAGATAAGCAAGATTTATTTTACGAAAAATATGCCAGTAACCGCTGCCCCCAGGGTTAAGTGGGTTAGCCTGATTGCGGTATGATAGGGGTGGTTTCTAGGGGTAGGGCTGTGTGTGACTTGGCACCCGAGGGTTAGATAGTGTAGGGGTGTGGTGAGTTTAGCAAACTTATGGTGTGAGACAAATTTTAAGAAAAAAAATAAGGCTCAATTCAAGAAATTAGTAATCGACTATATCTGTCTATGTTTCTCAGTCGATTTTGAGGTGTAGGAAAATTTAGAAACATGAATATTTCAAATGCGATATCTCAGCGAAAGAAAATGATATTTAGCAAACTCAACGCCATTTGAAAGAAGAAGACTTCTGCTTATGCCATCCTTTAATTTTGGTGAAAGAAAACATCTGCAAGGCTACATAACCTTACATATGGGCAAAAACGGTGTTTTTTGCACTTTTAGGTTAGGATGTCGCAAAAACCAGAGCTGATAGAGCAAGGCCAGATTTGGATTCAGCGCGTCATAAACCTTCGAAATATATAGTCTGGTTTCTGGGTCTAAATAATGGTTAATTTTGTCGGCCTCTGTTATTTATCGAAATTACTCATAAAAAGAATTATGCTATGAATAAACCTATAACTAGGACTATATATCTACATAGCAAATAGATTCAGCTTATATAAGTTTAAGCTTGAATTGTTTTCTATTTGTTTAACTACTATGTAAGAAAGCATATAGTTATCGACATTTAAAAATTGAAGTAGATAAGTCAGCCCAAAGGCATGCCTCAATTGGGTGAATCCAATTTCAAAGGGGTTGTGCTCAGCAACCCTCTCAAGGGGTTGCCAGCGCAATATATAGCTTCTCCAACCCATTGTCAACCTCACCTACCTGTGGCGAATCATGTTTCATGACAGCCGAGGCTCTGGCGACCTGAAGTTCCTCATGGCAGCTAGGGGGTGGGGAGAGCGGTATCGCCTGGAAGGTTTAATGTGGTCATATAAATCGTTCCCGAGATGGTCGGGCTAGTACCTTAATAGTGCTTTGTTACCGGAACGTACCGGATCTATATCCGGTAAAAGGACCATCAACATCGGGCCAAAGCTTACGGCGAGTGTCTTTATCGTTAATACAACAACAACAACAACATAGCATGTACCTTTAGACTGCATGAATTAAATAAGTAAATAAAATGCGCGCACAAAGGAATAACTAGTATTCAGGTTGATATTATTGACTGGTTGACTAGCCATGAACAGCTGACGCTTAGCACATTTACACATCTTGCCCGCAGCACGTAAAAATTAAAAATTAAAATATTTTTTTGTGATCGGTTGAATTTTGAATTCAGTCTTATAAACTGCATTAAAATACAATTTTTCAAAAAAGTGACTTAGCACATTTTCACATTAAGCTAACGATATACAGCTTTTTCTCAAATCGCGAAAATTAAAGTTTTCAAACATTTTCATGACAATTTCCAAATTTTATTTTGCAGTTATGTTACTAATACTCGAAATGTTTTCTTGCGATTTTTTTTCTTTTCAAATGATGTTTTACTACGTTCAAATAAAAAATATTTCATTCTTTTAAGATTTGGATATTTGATGATATTTTTAAAAACTTCTCGCGTTTTTCGAAGTTGCTTTACATACATAGTTTTCCATAATTTATTCCAAAAAATTATAGAAAAAAAATGTATTAATTTTACATATATTTTTCACGAGCGACAAAAATTGTTTCATGCTGAAATATTTTCAAAACGGAATGAGCTTTTAAGAATATTTTGGTTTTCGAATACGAGTTGCCGAATTTGATTAGAAAGTAGCTATATGCCTTATTATGTAACTAGAAGGGAATTCTTTCGGATTTTAAAAACAAATATGTATACTAGTATATGTGATTTCCTTTCGTGAATCGAGTTGCAGAACAAAGCTCCAGGTTTTAAAATCTAGCAATTTTTTTAGTTCACTACCAATAGCCTTAAACAAATGCATTGAAGTATTAACAGTCCGTCATTAATGATACATGCTCCTGCTAAAAGAGTGTAGAGATTTTTTGGTAATTCCTTATACGAGGATGACACTCTCATACAACAATTGTGTAGTAGTTCGAAGTATAGACACATAGAAAATTGAACCGGGTCCTCCGAATCGGGGCGCTTATAAAAACTACCTGGCCGGCCCACCATGGTGGTGAGATCAAAATTACATCCGTACACACTCCTTTGTACACACCATTTTTTTCCTGTGCACACAACACTTACAACACCACTGAAACTTTCAATTCTCTACTGAAAACAATCAAATCTCATGACGAAACAGAAATTCTTCTGAATTCGCGATCCGGGCCACAAAACGCGCTTTTGACACCGCTTAGATCATGCGAGTGTATTACAAGTGTCACGCTTTCGTATAGACTTACCATTTTACTCAGTATTCAAAACAAAATTGAAAAATACACACTGTATTACGAGATCTTTATCTGAAAATTTATAACTTCATTAAAGCCTTCGAAAAGGTTTTATATTATGTATAAACTAGATTTTGAAATTGTTCATTTTAGTAAATTATGCGATTAAAAAATATCAGCTTAATTAACTTGCAAATTTTATATTTATTATCTCCTTTTCATTATAATTTGTTTAAACTATCCAATGTTGTACATTTCGATGCCTCGCGTTTAATATCAGCATATCTTGGCTGTCGTTTCGAAACTTCGATTGAAGAACGTATTTTCGATGAGTTGATTTGCGACTTGTTTCCAGTTTGAACGTCTTATTCTAGCCTGCTTACTGTGTATGTATGTAACTTCTTTTTTTTCGATTTTATACTTTACAATAACAACTTGGCATTAACTTAAATGATTATCTATTAACAAAATTTTATTTTATTAAAAACAACAAGTCCAGCAAAAACAAAAAATATTGAATTAAATAATCGGGAAATACCATGCGCACAACTACATATATCGGACGTTTTATGTCGTATATTTACAATTGGAGCTATAAATAATGTTAAAAAAGGGGAATACCAAGCTGTTGTGCGGTACCATCAAATAGATGTAGGAGTCCATTTGCATTAAGATGAAACGGAATAAACAAACAAAAATTTTCTTAGCGGGGCAATCATACTGGCTTCATCATCAAAAGATTAATCCCATGGATATTTTATATTGGGTGTTTTTGGCGAAAATACTATAGAACTTTCCAATAAAAACTCTATTCCGATTTCCATTCTCGTTACGAGGGATATTTTTATTGCCCTGTTAGTTTTGGGAACACATTCAGATTAGCGTGCATAATGTTTTTCGATAAAAATTTTTAATCATGATAATTAATAATTTTCTCAAATTAATAATTTACGGTTCATGTGAATTGTTTTGCTGTGTTTAGAGAAATATTAAGCATTACAAACCTTAAAAAATGGCTCCTAAAAGTTGTTCACTGTTAACATTGGAAGTACTTCAGAAGCAATGACTTTTTCGCTGCATAAAAAATTTTGTGAGCAGACGGTCACTTAAACCATATTTTACCATCGACACAGAGAAAAAGCAGCACCACTTTATGTATTCTTCATCCACATCGACGGCTGAGGAGACGGTCACACTTCGTTGATTGGCATTCGAAAACACACTTTCACAGTTGACTTAAAAATCCATTCTTATGATTGTGAATATTCAGCTTTACTTGAATAATTGCAGTGATATACGCCAACAAACTCTTTCATCGCTCCTAATGTGCATGCTTAAACAATCGTCGAGTTAGGACGCTTGCGAACAAGAGTGCAGCCTTGTTGAACACCGTATTTTCTGCCTATTGTGTCAATGTAATGACCCGGTAGTGCAAATACAGTTTACAATATTACTACCATATGTTATGCATATGAAAGAAATGTCTGTAATGTTTGCACAAAACACTATATTTAATCCTGTCTTTAGTGCTCACGCTAGACTCGCTGGCAGCTCGTGGGTTCGGTATTTTTTGATTTTGACGTAATGTTTTATATGTTTTAGTGAGTTTTTACATCATCTCATTTGTTTTTTACATAACGTAAGAAGAATGAACAGTAAATAACACTCACTACAATATCTAGTTATGTTCATCTCGATACGTGTCGCCAACAATTACACTACGCAATTTGCGTGAATCAACTTGTTTTTGCGTTTTACCTTTTTATTTATCATCTTTTCATGAAATGTAGCGCACTTCTTCTTCTATTGATATTTCCTTTATAATATTATTGGAATAGCTTATTCCCTCAGACGCAAAACAAAACTTCTATAGTACAGATTCAGTGTAACTTGTGATCATTGAAATGATTCAAGTAACTACGCAACTCCTCTACCAACTGTCTATATACTACGCACAACTCATGTCTTTATTAGCTATATAGTGTCTCGCTGCTGTTTCCATTTTATTCAATAAGTATATCATCCTATTAGTCATTAAGCTTAACCCCGACATGACTATGTCTTAGCGCTGACTGGGTACTGATCGTCTCGTATACTTTACTATAACTGTTCTTACATTTGATTTAAGTACATTAATGTATGATATAAGTCAGTGTATCATTTAAATATAAACAGTATATTGCTGATCAAAAAATAAACATTGTCCTTTTGCTTGTTTGTTGTTTTTGAAACAGAGAAGTAAAGAACGAATTTCATTACAATCTGTCGTTGGGTTCCGTCATCTTGATGTAACTTCTTGTTTAGATCATGCGTAAACAGCCATGTTAGATTTTTCCTCATTCTAGTTAGTATTGAAACATGTATTTACATGTTATACTCTATCCATTTTATATGAGCGCATAATGTATGGACGTAGTAGCTTAACCACCGAGCAACAAATTTGACCAATGTGTACATTTTCAAATTACTTGCGAGCAATCAATTTTATTTCTTCATATGGTGATGGATGTCAATCAATTCAGTCAATATTTCAATGCCATGCTCTTGTTTAACAAGTTGACAGTATTTTTCTGGATAAACCTAAGTAAATAAAATAGTATATAAATTTTAAAATAATTGCAATAATTAATACGACGTCATTGTTCCACGCAGAGCGAAATGACGTTGACGTTTGGGAAGAAAGTGGATCTGGATCTGGATTAAGAAGAAAGGGATTCAGGGGGCAATTCAAGCGCAATGCAAAGCCTTATAGCTCAGAGCTTAAACAACTTATTGTCAACCTCAACTACGCGAGGGGGTTACAAATATAAATGTTTCATACAAATATTTAGCAGGCGCAGTTCTGGCGACCACAGTGGATCCTGGGCAGAACGAAGTGCTTTCCTCATCAAATATAGTTAGTGAAAACTCGAAACTAGAAAGTTCGTCTGCCATAACAGCGAAAACTATCACAGTCACCAACGTAGCCATCACTCTTCCCAACATAGTCTGCTTCTTTTGCTACTCATCTTACGGCATACAGGCGCAATGCTACCTCCGAGATTTAGGCCGAGCTTCTTTTCAATTTGCATCAGTCCCTCTATCTTCTCCCCTAAAATTGGCGGGAACGGGGACCTACAACATGGTGATCTACGACTCCGAATTCTTCGCTGATAATTTCCTTTTCTGTAGAAATGCACTCGGAGTTCTTGCGCCAACCAATACCTAGGAGCATTCCCGCTTAAGGCGAGGATATATGGCGCGGAATAGTATGGTGGCTATCCACTACTTGATGTATTCGGAAGAGAGATCAAAAGAGTCTATGAAAGATGTATGCTTTTGTCCGTTATGCAAATAGTGTATCCTGGAGGTGTTAATAATGGTCTGTATGTTCATATTGTAAACTTTCTACGCTTCAACAATGAAGATATATAACAAGTGGGATTAGGAAAGGGAGTATCGATATGTTTAGACCTAGTATAAGCTTATTGTCCAAATAAATACTCCAGTTTCGGCAAATATCCACCATCAACCTCCAAGTACACGGATATATTTTTGTGCATGATTCTTCGGTATCCAGACTATGAAAGATTCGTCGAAATGTTGGATATTCAATAACTCATCTCTGAAGTAATGCATTCTCATAAGCTATCCCACTTCTGAATCATTACTCCGATACATTCCTGGCTCAGTGTTCTTACCTCCTTTTACCATGCACCTGTGTGATACAAGTAGCACTTGAACGAAGTCAAATACTCACGATCAAGTAAGCAAACACACTTACCTGCGTCCAAATGGCTAATATGCCCATACAGCCAATGTTGTACATTGTGCGTCTCATAGACAACGTACTAGACCCAACACTGTTCGCAGACTGCTCTGTATATTTGTGTTGATATTCGTTCACATTTTAGTCTCCAGCGTAATAGCATTCCACCTCGAGCGTATGAGTACGTCTGACACTCACGCGCTGTAGCAGGACTGTGTTCAAATCGTCATGCAGCGTCTATATTGGCGGTCCACTCGGCCCGCCGATCAATGGGTGCCAGCTGAAGCTACGCAGCACTGTAGCTGCACCTTTTGTAGCACCAGCGCATAAACTGATCATATATATGTAGGCTATTCACACACACACCCACAATACACTACCACTTCAATGCGCAGCTCATCGCCGTCCTCTAATACAATTCGCAAACACCTCAATAAACTCTGGGTCATAAGTTTTGGTCTAACATTTAACTTGCTGGCAACATTTCTAAAAGTCCCATCAGGTTCGCAGTAATTCCTCACGATCAGGGAAAGTCTACGTAGGAGAAAATATGATCACAAACATTTTAGAAAATTATCACTGCAAAGCATTCACTACCATACTTACACGCAAGCACTTCAAGAAAATTCCATTCCACGTGTCCTCTAAAAATCTCTTACATTGATTGCAGTCTCATCAGTTACATCCACATTGTTGACCACCGGGCAATGATGCCAGATTGACACGCACCTCATATATATGTCGAACGTGTTAAACGATCCTCATTAAGAGAGAGACTAGAACGCACATGGTCGTGGCGTTAGAGAATAAAATATAATGTGTTATATTTTGCACAGCCAAACCACATTCATAACGAATATCATCACACTACGCCACACAAGTTCGACCCAGAGAACAGTTTTGCTTACCATCACTTGACACGCCAAAGTGTTTCCTACAACATATTGCTATCCTTGCACAAAACCTTCTTGTTCGGTCGTCGGAGACACCATGTAATCAGGCACGTTAGGAGACGTTCATACTCGCAACAGCTGCAAGAAATAGGAGCCAAAAATTGGGTAATCATTGAAATCGGAAAACAATACAATTTTCGAAAAACATACCACAGTCGTTGGCATTTGAAATTGCGTTAATGTATGATAACCATTCGAAAGCATTGTATCATCCGTAATATGTGTTTCCATACCATCAAAGTGTCCGAATAATGTGATTTCTTAACGGTGTGCCGAAGTTTGAACGATCGCTACCTTTACTATGTAGAAGAGATGTAGCACTAGAATTAGAAGTGAATTGATATACAAACTATTCACCGTAGAAATATCACGTAAGCAATACAAATCATGCCCTCGTTATCACAATAATCTATCACAGTAATAGTCATCGGCAGTAGCAGTACTTACAGCTTTCGTCATTGCAAGCATATCCACTGCTGAGTGGAATATCACCCAATCTCTGCAACACTTTTGAAAAAACAAATAATGGATTTCGTTTGAAGAACGCCCTGCCATAGAATTTTTTCTAAAAAACAGTCTCTCTCTTGAAAAAAGAATTTTTTTTAGTAACGCCCTATTTCGAATTCGGTGAGCAGCGCACTATTTCAGCTCAGAAAATGTATTGAGTTTATGCTCCAGTAGAGAGCTTAGAGTGTTCTGTCATCAAATTATGAGGTAAGGAGTTCCAAACAAATTCTTTTTCGAACTGCCAGCTGAGGTAGGGTGATATTCACGAAGTCGTCCACATTTAAGAACTTACGGTATTTAATGAGATTAGAAGATGAACATAAGATGACATTTTCTTCAGTGGAAGTAGTAAAAGGGAAACAGTATTGAAAACGATCAGCGTGTACTAACCGTTTTTTTCGGCTAAAATGGTCATGTTTTAATATACCTTCCGGAAATTTGCATGTGTTTGAATTTCAAATGTCTATCATTGCTGTTAGACAGAATCCATGCAAGATGTATATCTTTACAAATTTCAAATCGGAAAAGGTGGCTACAAATCGGTCAATTTCAAAACCATGACAAACACAGACAAAGTTATGAACGTTTTTGAATTACTACGAAATCAGTATACCCTCAGTTAGCTAGCATGGACGATCATACTAATATCGCGCAGCTGTTAAAATTTGATATTCATTCGCATCGCCGGCAATCTATTGGAAAAAAGAAATATACAAAAATAAAATTTTTACTAAAAATACTGAGCATACTCAAACCTTCCCCTTGCTGGTATGTCATGACGTTTGCAAGCTGAAGGTGCAGTAGGATAGAGACCGAAAAATTGTAAGGGCCGTTGTATACGCGATTCCAATCCAGGTATATCGGCTACGTAATTTGAAAATTGAGTTTCTTTTGTAGCCACACCATGCAGCCAAAATTGTACCGATAGATCTAAATGGCGTTAGCTCACGCAAATTATTCATTAACATTCCAATAGTTTGCATCAGGCAAATCGTATGTGCCATGCCATGCCAGAATTACTAATCGAAATATCCATTGACGTAAACGCCGTAAATACAAATTGCTTGCTAATGATTTGCAACTGGCCATACATGAATAAGATAACGCGTATGTAAGCAGCGGGAGAGTCGCTAAACACCTCTAAACTAACTCAGGTGGCTAACATGCATGATGTCAAATCCAGATGCGTCATTCGTATAGGGAGTTTTCGCTTTACAACCATTATTAGAATACGACACCGTGCAAAACAAACGACGTAGATGCGGGCAATGGAATTGAAAATCAACAGACTCCTTTCATTCGCGTTCACATTTTGCAACATATGCGCATTATCCACCGAGCTCAATGAACGTAAACCCTCACCGTGTTGTGTTAGCAATCGCGCGCATGAACATGATTTGTTTCCAGTACCATATAGTAAGTGAATCTAATTTGTGACGCATAAGAAGTTCTAAACCTGTAAAAGAAACAATGAAAATAAAATAGTACAAAGATGTGTGAAAACAAACAATATTTCGTTTTATGACATGGATGCGAAGATAAGCTCAAAAAAGAATTATCCGTGTTTCAAAGGTAAGCTTCAAAACATATCAAGATCGAAGTACAAAACTGAAACTACCTTCAACGCCATAACTGCTCGGTCATATACACTTGTAAGAGAAAAGCAGTATACTTTGAAATGAGACAAAGGAAGCAAATCATGAAAGGTATAATTTCGAACTTAAGCGCCCATAATTATGCTACGCAGAAACTTACTGAGGATAGCTCGAAACTAATTTGTTACTTATGGCTCAATCATAAAAAAGGATTGATCCAAAACATGTTCGCCTCATTTATGCAGAGGTTGAACTTAGCCTCAAAAACATAGATATTGATTTCGAAGTTCGAATTAAAACTTGTCGTTATGTGTCAATGGTTAAAATAAGTGGAAATATGGCTATTTATTTTTTCTTTGATTTGAATGGTTCACATTTTTTCTGTACCAAGCATACGAAAATTGATCTATGTAATATAGCTTTTCGCTTTTTCTAAGTCGGACGTCGACCACTCCCAACTCGAGTGTGTCTCGTCTCTAAGCGTGTCCGCTACTGTGTGATCGCATCCCATTATAATAAAGAGCTCAATAATAAAAACTCATGTAAACTTAAGCCTAAGCGTAGAGCAGGATGGAATTAAATGGGCTTACATCGGTGAATCCAGTACTCAAAGAACAGTACCAAAACTTGCGAGATGAACGCATATACTCCCACGGAAACGCGAGTCACTCTGACCCAACTTCGTTCTGGATACTGTAAACAGGTTAAACTCTTACATATCCAGAATCAACCCCGACATACAAAATGTATGCCCGTTG
>JARSSU010037755.1:0-22469 GCA_029619165.1 Eurosta solidaginis
TTTAGTGGCATATCTTTACAGAATTGAAGTAAAGGAATGTAAGATCGCGAGTTTGAGTCGAGCTCAAGGCCTAACAAATTAAATTTTATCATTATTATCTGTTATGTAAGAATCACAAAAAAGAAAAAATTTAACGACCACTGCCAAAGCTACGTATTTCAAATACCCAGGAACAAACCCACCACCGTTTCAGGCGCCGCTGCGATAACCATTCAGCTATCACAGTGGTTGTTGTTTGTCTTCATCATTTCTACTTCTATTCTGGTTATTGCCAATTGATATCACAGCACTGCACATCTGTTGCAGAAATGTATGTGAAAATTGACTTGTCTTCATGGCAATGAATAACATTGCCATCTTCCACGTGGTTCATAACAGCTCCGGCTCACGCTCAATTTCACTTGAATCCCACTGAACATCATTGAGAACTGAGAACCAGAAGTCGGAAATTTTCGCACACGTGAAATGTATGTGTCATGCCGCCGCTGTTTTCATTTAAACTCATACGGCGAAAGGCTAAGCACGACATCTATATTTTGAGAAATAGATTTATTAAAGCAGCTAGGCAAACTAAAAAGAAGTAATTACAACAAATTATCTGCTCAACATTGAAACCATACTTCTATCTGGATTTATCGGCTCAAATCGGTTGTTGTTGCATTTACATGCAAATTTTTATCTGACACAGATTTTGCAAACCGGATTGATGCAATAGTGTCATATCTTATTGCCGACACTTCCCGTGCTCGTGATTGATTAAACATTTGTTGTTATATCGGTCATACGATTTGTAAGAACTCGCGGGTTGATAACGAGCTCAAAAGACAACAATAATATTTTATCATTATTATTGTTATGATCCAAATTTTTTCATAAATCGTTAACGAATGGGTTTTCACACCGGCGTGAACGCAGGAATCATAAAAGGAAGCCTGCGACTTTTGATTAAATTTGCTGCATAAACAGAAACTTACACGATGTAAAAACTACTTTAATTAAAATAAAAATACTATTCATCCAATAAGACATCTGTAAATGTATGCCTGCTTTGAGTAATCGAAAGTTGTTCGAATAGTTTTAATTCCCTGGGGTTTTATTTTCAAACCGAATATTTTAAAAGCAGATTATGTAGTTTAAAATATGACCATTTCGGATTAAAACTTAGACTCCAATGCTTAAATTCTAATTTTGAAGTTTCAAGTATACACTCAGGGTTTGAAAAGCAAAATATAATGTTTAGTTCTTGTATTCTTTGTTTCACATTTAAACATTAAGTTTTAAATATAGACCGATAATGTTTTCATATTAGCTATTTTGGTTGAAAAATTGAAATTTGACAAAACTTTAAACCAATAGGTTCAATCACAAACAGTTATAAGGGCCACTTTCTTTTAAACTTCAAAAGTCTGCATTTTAAGACAAAGCAGGGGCGTAGCCAGAAAATTGCCTTTTGGGGCAAATTAAATAAATAAATCAGTAAATAAATAAAAAAATTTGTCTTTAGCATTAACATTAAAAGTAATATATTTATAATAAATTATAGAAAAAAGATACATTAAAATCTCAAGCGCATGCGTCGGCCTTTTCCTTGCCATTCATCTAAACTCCATCAACGTAACACAATTTAATCACGGTGGATGCTTAGGATGCACAGCCATTAAATCGATATTCCACTCATCGTGTTATTCTCAAATAGAATTTTAATCACCAAGAGTTGAAAACGATCTCTCTTCGTTGCCGTTCTTACTGAAGCGTACACAAAATTTTCAACAACACTGAACTTGGAAACCACAGAATCGCAATTCCTGTAATATTAAATCAAGATAAATTGATAAAAAAAAAACCGAGTACATCCTTCAGGAATAGTAGAATTCACTCTTTGAGCCTATGCAATGAGATCCTAAGAATACTATATAAAATTCAAAAGAAAAAACTGATCGAATAGAAAAAAATTTAATTAAAAAAAGACATATCTACCGAAAAACACAAATGTTTTTTACCATTTTAAAAGTGAAAAACATTATTTATTCATATCAAATAATTTGAATTTATACATTTTGAATGTGTTTTTGACATGAAAAAATGTAGATATAACATTATATTCAATGTGTTTCCAATGCAAAATAATATCAAATTTGCATTATATTTAAAAAACTATGTGTATTCAAAAAAATCTGGAAATTTTACATTATTTAAATGCTTAACAGTAGGAAGCTAAGTCGGGTGTAACCGAAACCATTACATACTCAGTGAGAGCTATGGAGACATACTAAGGGAAAATCACCATGTAGGAAAATCAGGCATGCCTTAACCAACGAACCGATACATTTCGTTCGATATTGTAACGGTAATAAAACGAAACAAAGTCATCTTCGTTTCGTTTATTAACGTTTAAGAACGTCATACCTAACGAAATGATTGTTTCGTTTTCTCCATATCAAAAAACGAAATCAAACGTTTATGATGATATTAATGTCAAAATATGATGGCAAAGCTGATTGATGGCGTAGCCATTAAGGTGAAAGCATTAGCCAGCTGATTGCAACTTTCTCATGAATTTTGACAGTGCGAACATTCACCTCAGAGTATTTTTGACATTACCACCAAGAATTACACAAACAAATTACATGGAGTTGTTTGTGTATGTCCGCTCGCTGTTACACCTTACGGGCTTCACCATGGCTATAGCATTGCCAGAACAATTCCAAATCACAAAAAAAAAAAACAAAAAAAAAAAAGTATCACGTTTTCTTAACGTTTTTAACTTCTAACGAAAGCTTTCGTTTCGGTAAAAACGAGATACAATTTATCTTGATAATTTCTTTTCGATAATATTTCGAGTGTTTCAACGGAAACCGGTGGAAATTTTTTGTAAACGATTAGCTTAACGTTAAGGTGCAATCCTGAGGAAAATGAACCTAGCGGTAACCCTGAATGTGTGTTTGTATCAACATGGGTATCAAAATAAAGTATTAATGAGGGTTTTAAAGGGAGTGTGGTAGTTGTAATATGTTAAGGCGTTTCGAGATATCGATAAAATGTGGACCAGGGATGACCCAGAACATCCATCTGTCGGGTACCGCTAATTTTATTTATAATATTTAAATACCACGCAACGGTATTCCTGCTAAGATTCAAAGCGCTTGATTTCGCCCTGCAGAATTTTTCATTTAATTCTACTTAATAATGGAGGTGTCACACCCATTTTACTAAGTTTTTTTCTAAAGTAATTTTTGCGTCAATAAACCATCCAATTACATGTTTCATCCCCCTTTTTCGTATTTTGGTATATAATTATGGCATTTTTTTTAATTTTAGTAACTTTCGATATCGAAAAGTGGGCGTGTCATAGTCGGATTTCGTCCATTTTTTTACACCAATACAAAGTGAGTTCAGAATAAGTACGAGAACTGAGTTTAGTAAAGATATATCGATTTGTGCTCAAGTTATTAACGGCCGAGCGGAAGGACAGACGGACGACTGTGTAAAAAACTGGCGTGGCTTATCTCATTTTTTCTGTGTTGTTCGAAATTTTCGATATCGAAAAAAGTGGCGTTGGTTATAGTCCGATATCGTTCATTTAATAACGATCTGAGATGAAGTGCCCTGAACCTACATCCCAAATTCATCAACATACCCTCAAAATTTACTCGTTATATCGTGTTAACGCAGACGACGGACGGGACATTGGCTCAATCAAATATTTTTCCGATAACTGATTGAATTTTGATATATGGAATCTATAAGCTTATTCCTTTATACCTGACAAACCAACCGTGAGGCAATCTCAAACGTTAAGATACGCGTGAGCTCTGCTCAACTGAGTATAAAAATAATTTGCCTTTTCATCCGATGAATTAATCGCTTGTTGAGGCAAACGAGCAAACGCCTGAATGAATTATATCACGCATGCAATAAGTTGGTTGATTTAATCAATGTCGATTATGTTCGTTTAAGCAAGTTGGATTATTGAACACGATCATGTTGCCGTTGTTGCCGAACTTTTGTTATCGATTTTTGCTTGTTCTCTGACATGTATGTAGATGGTCGTTCAGGCAAATTTACAAGGAAACTTCTTTATGAAATTATAGTAAAGTTAACATGTACAATTTGTATATTTAATAAATTGCAGAGTTATTAATGAAACGACATATGATTAAAATATAAAGTTTTCACTTCGTACATACATATGCTTATAATAAAAAAATAATGTAAGGCCGATAACCTCCCAAAAAAAAAAAGAAGAGATCTAAGGCCGAGCTTCTCTTCCAATTTGCTGTGCTCCTCTTGATTTCCCTACAAATTGGCCGACGGGATCTACATGTTTATGCCGACTCCGAACGGACATCTGCAAGGCAGAGCGAGTCTTTACACTGACGACGCTCTCATGCATGAAATACACGCGAGCGCGCTTGCCAGGGACACCTGCCGAGGGGCGACCCGCTTAGAAACATTTCTCTAATTGAAAAACTATTTCTAAAATTTATGATGTGCTTTGCCGGGGTGCGAAACCAGGGCATACGGTGTGGTAGGCGGAGTACCGCTACCATCACATCCCACGGGGGCCGCATATAGCTTGACATATTAAAAATATATATCACAACAAAGTAAAGTCGTAGCAGAGTTATAAAGAAATGCTAGTAACATCGGACATAAAAACATCAAATATTTCAATTCCATCGACCTAAAACACATCAAATTATCCTGAGGACAAGGGGGTTTAAACCAAAACCCCCCGTCGCTACACCCTGAGCCAAGTGATTTTGCTCATATAGGTAGACACAAAGTGGAAGATATAAAACAAATTTTCAAGCGTAATATTCACCAAATAGTTTTAAACATTCAGCAAACTTTTCCTTGAAATGAATTAAGAGGTTGGGTGTATCGTATATTACGAAAACGGAACTTTTGACTTAGTTTCTTTTAGCTATTTGTGTTAATGTCATTACATTCATTTACACTATAAAATGAAATACCACATACATAAGTGAATTGCCATCAATGGATGATTGAACATTCACAATAAAAAAAGAAATAGTACAATTTTTTACTCATCAATACTCTCGATAAATAGAGAATTCATTGTGAAATGCAAAAATAACTACCTCCACACGATCCCAATGCTTTTTTCTACACTTCACACTCCCTCGCCTACTCCCTGCGGAGTCTGTTGAATTGTTATTTTATTTTCACTTTCCTTTACGTATTGATCTATAACTCGTGGGTGTTTCTTTTGTCAATAAAATATGTACGATCATGCTTTGAATGCTTATAATACAGCGTGAGCATACGATTGATAAAACCAGGAATATCCTCGCTAAAGCAATACACACACACATACATAGTATAGATGACAACTTCTAGGGTGGCTTCAAAAATTTAAAATCTTTTCTTTGATGATAATATGAAGGCGTAAACGTAAGCATAGTCTTTGTAAAAGGCTCCCAGCCAATCGGTAGGACATTGGAAGAGAAGCTCGCGACCAAAATCTCTCTTCGGAGGTATATCGCACTTGCATTTATTTATTTATATATATATGGTTGGAGTTATATGAAATAGCAGACCCGATAAGACGTTGTTCATGCCTATAAATTTCGGTCTATCTCCATAAATTTTAAATAAACTTTTTCCGCTAACTCTGCCAACCTCCATCCACTCTCACTTTTTCTTATCCGTCAGTATTCACGCCTCCTCGTCCTTTTCGCTTCATCTATTCTATTTTCGTCTCACTCTTTCTCAAGTTCCTTCTCCTCTGCGTTCTTTATCTCTTCTCTAAAGTTTTCCCACTTCTTCCTCATCCCTTATTACAGGCAAATCGAATAGGGAAGACACGTTCGTAAATGAGTTGTGGGTATCTATTATCATGTCTTTATCTCGGCTTCGCATGCACATTATCAGTTTGCCAGGTTAATGCAACTAAATCGAATATCACAATGAAATATTACTTTAAAGCTGCTCGGCAACAACTTCATTGATAGCATAGTACACACACATCACCCTTATCGCGAGTTATTTCACCCGAAAATATCACAGTTTTTGTTTCTCACTTCGTCAGAGGGTGGCGAAACACAAGTTTTCATCGTCGAAAAAGATTCACTTATCGTCAAACTCATTGTTCTAGCGAAAGCTGAACAGCGGTGGGAACCAAAATTGTTCACTATATTTTACAGGCGAACGTGAGGACAAAGACAAAATGTAATTAATTTTTGTGTAAATTTGATAGGCTCTGACCCTTCCCCATAATTATTGTACTTCTATTATTAGAAATAAATCAACAAATAATGCACATCGAAGCTCGAGTGGAAACACGTGAAATTCCTGTATGCTAAGTATGTAAATTCTATTTTTCACAACGTATCAGAATCAGGACCAAGTATGCCATTGGGACAAAGCAACCGGTTGCCACAAAAGTTGGAGTCACCTCAACTGAAACAAGATTACCTTAAGACCCACGTCATGGTCACTCGCTTCCAACGCACTTGTTCTTTCCTAGGCTCCGAACAAAACACGAAGTACACTTTCATCCAACCTTACAATTGGTGGAACTCCAAATTTTTGCTTCAATGCAGTCGTCAAGGAGTTGGTATTAAGAATAACTAGCAAATATTAGAATGCCAGCTTTTTTCGCCTGTAATATGGCCGACGAAAGACTATTGAAAAAAATTACTTGTTATTCAAGTGCTGAAAAATAGGAATTGTTAGCTTACAGTGAATCATATTAGCTCCAAAAGGTTAGAACTGCCTTAATTGCCTCGCAGCGCTTGTTTTCACATATATATTGCCTCGCGCTCAATCAATACAGCCTATGCAAACTAATACATTATTGTTATCAATTTTTATTTATATTCTTGTTGTATTTTAAGGAAATATATGCTGGTACAAAAATTTACACAATTGTAAGTAAATTATTTGTTCACTGCCAATTCGCAATAAAGCATCAGCTGTTTCGAAGTGAACTTTTGTTCGCCGATTGCCGATAGGCGGAAAAAAGTTCACCCGAACAAAAGAAGTGAAGGCGAAACACTTTTCCGCGTGAACTTCGCGATAAGGGTGATTGTAGGTGTATCCGCGTCCAGGTTTTGCCCATATCTGAGACCCTAGTCACCCAGCGGTATAAAATACCTCTGTACTAAAGCACTCTCAACAGCTTCAATTTGATACCCATATGTAAAACCACATCTAGTGTTACCCTGATGCACGTTTGGCCTATATCTCGAGACCCTTCACAAATAGGTATGAAACTACGGTACTAGAAGCACTCATCAACAGCTTTCATTTGTTATCCATATTCTATAAACAATTCTAGGGGTACCCGCGTCCACGTTTTCGCTTATATCTCGAGACCCTAGTTACACGCGGGTACGAAAATACCCGTATCAAAGTACTCATAAACAGCTTACATTCGATACCCATATTGTACAAACATATCCCAGGATTACCCAGGTCCACGTTTGATCTCAAACCCTATCCAGAATGGAAAAAATTAGCCTATCTGTCTCCTGGTTCTAGCTCCCCCACCAATTTTCAGCCAAATATGTTCATCCGTTACTTCCTCTTCAATCACTCTTATCTATTAAAAAAGCGCATCAAAATCCGCTGCGTATTTTAAAGGTTTAAGCATTCAAAGGGACATAGGGACAGAAAAAGCCGACTTTGTTTTATACTATGTAGTGATGTACATCGAAGCGAATGCTATATATGTACGCAGCGAATGCTATATGTGTACGTATGTCTGTGTCGCATGAAGCCTCACTCAAAAGCAATTAGCGCGGACAGTTCACAGCGAACGAACACACATACTCATTTTTTGATAAAAATGTTACTTTTTGTTAAACAATTTGGTGAATAGAAAAGGAATCTTTTGTTTTTTTTTGATGCAGATCGAAGGTAAATATTTCAAAGTTTTACTGAAAATAGAATTTTTAATCCATCCTCCGTTTATGAGTTATAGCTGTGTAACAAAAATTTTATGATTTTTTACTACATTTTGGCAATTTGCCACGCCCCTATATATTTACCTTCAAATTATATTAACTGTACCATCTCACGTAGCTAAGCTTTCAAATTCAAAAACCGTTTTAAAATCGGAGCATTCTGTGTGAAGTTATGTGCATACATGGCATTTAGCGACTTATTTTATAAGATTTATAGATTATATTTGCACAAAGAAAAAAGAAACAATTAAAAATGTTGTATATAAAATTAATTTAAGCAAAAAGAAATAAAATAAAAATAAAATAAAGTAAAATGAAATAAAGCAAAATTAAGTTAAATTAAATAAAATATTATTCAATTAAAATAAAATAAGTTGAACTAAATCAAAATAAATTAAATTGAGTTAAATTAAGTAAAGTAAATTAAGCAAAATTTAATTTAATTGAATTAATATGAATCATTTAAATGCCATTTTATCGGCGAGTGACCTGCTTGTTATCTAAAGGATAGCAATATGATTACGAAACTTATAGATTTGTTTTCGGCGTCTTATCGAAAAGTTATCAATCTGTTATCAAAAATGTATCGATTTGTTATCGACAGCTATCGATTTTTATCGAAATGTAACCAATTTGTTATCGGCATATTAGCGATATGCTTACGGTCGACTCATCGGTTTGTTATGAAACACATATTTTCAAAACTTCAATATAGAATCGATAACACATATGCAACTCTTCGATAGCAAGCCGTTAAGAAACCAATAAGAAGACAATGACAAGCTGATAACAAATCGAAAGCTAGCTGAGGGCAAATCGAGATTTCGAACATAATAATTCGCTATCAATAATAAATTAATAGTAAAACAATATTATCGGTGGTTCCCCATAAGAAGCAGACAGAGACTCTTCTCAAAAAGCCCGACACTATTTGGTCTTGGTTAAGTTGTGGATTTACCTCACCCAGTGGATGACGTCGAGTTAACTTAAAAACATTATTTTCCTAGATAGAAATTAAAACATAAAACATACCATTTCAAAACACCCGGTTCGCGCAGGACATGATTTTTGATTTCGATGGAATTTAATATGTTGTTCTTTGGTCACAATAATGAAACACGGTGTCTGCCTCAAAAAATTTTTTCGGTTCCTATCGGCAATTGAATTCGATAAAATGCAATCGATATTTTATTCACCAATTTTTTCAACTGTCAATAACTTTGTCAAAAATTAACTGCTTTCTCATGATTTTTGTTTTTTCTTTGAAATGTTATGTTATTACAATTGCTTTTATACAAATATATAAACAATAGCATATAGTTTAAAAAAAATTTTTTTTAGTATTTAGTACAAAGTTTATGACTTTTTTCAAAAATTATTTCTCAAAAGGGTTTTTTGTTTTTTTTGTTTAAACTGCTTTTGTATTGAGTGAACAGTTCATATTTCAACTTGGCCAAATGCCTATTAGCCAAAACTCGTTGTTTTCGAGATATGAATTTTTGAATATTAAACATTTTTCCCCTTTATGATGCAATGCATAACAGCATAAATTGCTTTGTCAAAAATTAACCGATTCTCATGATTTAAATGTTCGTTATTGCTTTAATTGTATATAAATTTATAACAAAGCATATAGTGATCCGGCCTATGAAAGGTGGCTTATGACTCAAAAAGAAACGGCTGTTAAATAAACAATGCATTTCTTCAGCAGATATATTTTTACATCTGCATGACTCTACCATGACGCTTGGCTAACATAGGTAATGGTGGGGTCTTGTGCCTAGTTTCTATATTACAGGCCTCTCAGGATGAGTAATCCGCAATTCTGACGTTGTTCCAGATCTTCAGTCATCTCATTGACGTCAACGGTCTGTATATTCCAGAGTTGTGGACATATGAACACATTCTCAGAAGCTTCGTAATTCTTTCAATTAATAATATCCCGCGAAAATGACGCCTAATAAATGGAAGTCTATTCCGCGGGCCATATACAAAAGAAATAACACTCGCCCACAGGAGGAGATACAGGCTATCAGTGAAATGGCCGATCTGTATGGCATTGGAATCAGCCGACATCTGAAGATGCTAAGAAAAGCGTAAGGTCACGAACAATAAAGGGCGCTGGACCTTCATGCTCGTCGGGAATATAGCAAATGGTTGGAGCGAAAACACGGCGAACTAAATTGCCACCTCACACAGATATTGAGCGGGCACGGCGGCTTCAAGGAATATCTACCATAAGCTTGAGGCAGAGGAGGATCCTTTCTGCCCACACTATCCCTCCGAATTGGAAAGGAGCGCAGAACATGTTATGTTTCACTGCCCCCATTTCCACGGCGAAAGACTCTCTGTACACAGAGTTTTTGGAGAGGAGCCTTCCATTAGGAATTTAGTTAACCGAATATGCGGGCAAAATAGATTGTTGGACTGCGGTGAGCATGGCCTTTATAGTTATGACACAATTGAGAGAAATGCGCATATCCAAGTTGTGGCGACAAATCGCATTTACGCGCCCCGTAACGTTATGCCTAACGGCGGTCCCAGGGTGCGGACGCCAACGTCCACTAAAAACAAAAGACTTTAGGCGTTACTTTCTGTGCGTTATTTTATATTTCAGTAAAGAGAATGTAGTATTTTTTTATGATACTGAAAAAAATCAATGCTGCAGAAGAAATCAAGAAGCAATACTTTAAGTTATATGGGCAAGTATTGTCAAAAAACTTCCATTTTGTGATATTGACTTCACTTGTCTGGTTTTATTGCATCATGCTTTTTATTTAACAAAAAATCGTTCCTTAATTGATCTCGGAGTCACAGTTGTTCAACTTACGAATATGCGATTTGATAGCTAATTACGATCAGAATAGTTTTTATCGAACGTTGGTACGACGCGTCGACATTTTATGTTCAATATCGAATTAGCGAAAGCCACTACAGGAGTGTTGTTTCGAATCACAATCCGCTGAGATAAATCTTTGAAGAGATTTCGAAAAACGGTTTATTTAAAAAAATTTATATTATCGATATTTTTTGTTTAATAACACGGTGGAACAAATTCAGATTAGCAAAAGTTAAGTCGATTCTGAGAGTGAGGGGTGAAAATAGAGGCTAAATTAGAAGACCTGTATCGCGGCGTTTGTTTATGTTAGTTCGAATTTTTTTAATCGACCTTCGAGCTTTGCAGTCAAAATGCCGATTTTCAGCATATTGTTTGTATGGTTTTTTCGCTATAACTCGTCGACTAATTGATATTTTTTCAATCTGTTAAAGCTAAATTATTGCTAGAGACCTGTGCAACAATTAATATTAAATAAAAAATTGATTTAGAAATTTTTTGTAGTGTTTATGAAGCAAAATGTTGGAATTTTTTTTTCATGCTTTTTTGAACAAATTTTCCACAAAACTAAGTCTTTTTCTTTCTATTTGATCTATATTATGCTTCTCAGTTTCTTCAATAAATTTCATTTGAAAAGAACACAATCATATACAAAACTTGCGTTTTCCAGCTTAATATTCGTTTACTTCTCATTTCTTATGTATCAATTTTTTCAGTGTTGGTTTTTGAAGAAAAATCGGTATTTGACTACAAAGTTCGAGGGTCGATTAAAAAAAATTCGAACTAACATAAACAAACGCCGCGATACGGGTTTTCTCATTTAGCCTTTATTTCCCACCCTCACACTCAGAATCGACCTAACTTTTGCTAACCTGACTTTGTTCCACATTATAATTATTGGACTGCAAAGTTCGAAGGTCGATTAAAAAAAATTCGAATTAACATAAACAAACGCCGCGATACGGGTCTTCTAATTTAGCCTCTATTTCCACCCCTCACTCTCAGAATCGACCGAACTTTTGCTAAAACTGAATTTGTTCCACAGTGTAATAATAACCGCATATAAATTTGCAGATTTTAGCTTAAGGTGTTTTTCAAAAACGTGCTTTTTGCCAGCATTTGGACCAAAAATATATTTTCAAGGTAAAATGTTGACCGCTAAGATACATTTTACTGCTCTTCACGGTTGAAGTGGCCCAAAGTGAAAGGTTTAAGCTCTACTTAACTTAAACTCGCATTGAGAAACCGGGCTTCAGTTCTTGAAACAAAAGTTGTAAAAATAAATCGCACGATTTTTAAAAATTCATAGCAGGAGATTCATAGAAATACAAAATTTGGAAAAAAAATCAGAGAAACCTTTTTCGAAGGATAAATAGGGATGTCCTAATAAGATAAGTTGGCGAGGAAAACCCCGTATGAATAAATAACTAACCTTTCCAATCAATCACTTATGTAAATGTATGTAGATGTATGTACTACATATATATGTATGTATTTGACATGAATGCTACACAACAATCCTTTTGTCATTACACCTTTCTTGTGTATCCAAATGCACAGTATAAAAATAGATTTAACGTGATATAATACTCAATAATTGCTTTTCAACAAAAAACAAAAGAACAAAAGAACAAAAACGACCAAACCAAAGATAAGCGCTAACATACACACAAATATATTTACATTGATAGGTAATTACAGATGTTAAATGAGAAGCCCAATGTTTGCGTAACAACTTTTGTAATGCAAACTAATTTTTTCACAATAAAAACAACATAATATTAATTATTTATTTTTCTGTCCACAGTGCACTAACTTAAACATTTTCCATTGTATTATTTTCAAAACTTTTCATTACACATGCAAAACGCCTCAGATGAAAAAAATTAAATGAAATTATTATGTGTATAATATCATGTCGTTTAGAGGTGGTTTTAGACTGCGTGGCGTTAATGGCGAAGGACTAACGGCGGATACAACAAGCGAGTGTCACAAAGTAAAAGGCGAGACTGTTAAGTTGCGAGTCACTTGGGCACTTGGGCAAACCAGAGCGGATGTCGCACCAAATGACCAAAATGAAATGAAGGTTATAACGAGTAGCCAAGGAGCGATAAAATTCAAGTGTAACGAGTAGCTAATTGATAAGGACTTTTTGGTTTTTATGGGGTTGAATGTGTAAACGCAAGTGACAGTGAAAGTGAAAGGAAAATGTTGTTGGGTTCATACAGGGTAGGTGTGAAACCAGCAACAAATGATATGTAACAACAAAATACATAAAAAGAAAGCTGTTGACTCTTGTAAAGGGCGCGCTGGTGTTTGAGTGAGTTTTATAACCTGCAGTACTGGTTGATGAGTTTGTTCTAATGTTTGAAACACAATGCCCTGACGCCGCGAAATAACGCGACGAACTTCGCTTGGTCAAAATTTGAATCCCCGTAATTCCATAAAGGTGAATAAAATGAAAGCGAAGAGCGAAATTTACGCGACGTCATTTTGCGACGATATATTTATTTTTATCGTCGCCGCCGGGCGATGACGACAATCATCCCAAGGGATGCGGCTGTTCAATTTTTTTAAGTATAAAAAAAGAAAACATAATATCCAAAAAAAATTTTTTTATTTTTTATACTCAGTTGAGCAGAGCTCACAGAGTATATTAAGTTTGATTGGATAACGGTTGGTTGTACATATATAAAGGAATCGAGATAGATATAGACTTCCATATATCAAAATAATCAGGATCGAAAAAAAATTTGATTGAGCCATGTCCGTCCGTCCGTCCGTCGTCCGTTAACACGATAACTTGAGTAAATTTTGAGGTATCTTGATGAAATTTGGTATGTAGGTTCCTGAGCACTCATCTCAGATCGCTATTTAAAATGAACGATATCGGACTATAACCACGCCCACTTTTTCGATATCGAAAATTTCGAAAAACCGAAAAAGTGCGATAATTCATTACAAAAGACAGATAAAGCGACGAAACTTGGTAGATGAGTTGAACTTATGACGCAGAATAGAAAATTAGTAAAATTTTGGACAATGGGCGTGGCACCGCCCACTTTTAAAAGAAGGTAATTTAAAATTTTGCAAGCTGTAATTTGGCAGTCGTTGAAGATATCATGATGAAATTTGGCAGGAACGTTACTCCTATTACTATATGTACGCTTAATAAAAATTAGCAAAATCGGAGAAGGACCACGCCCACTTTAAAAAAAAATTTTTTTAAAGTAAAATTTTAACAAAAAATTTAATATCTTTACAGTATATAAGTAAATTATGTCAACATTCAACTCCAGTAATGATATGGTGCAACAAAATACAAAAATAAAAGAAAATTTCAAAATGGGCGTGGCTCCGCCCTTTTTCATTTAATTTGTCTAGGATACTTTTAACGCCATAAGTCGAACAAAAATTAACCAATCCTTTTGAAATTTGGTAGGGGCATAGATTTTATGACGTTAACTGTTTTCTGTGAAAATGGGCGAAATCGGTTGATGCCACGCCCAGTTTTTATACACAGTCGTCCGTCTGTCCTTCCGCATGGCCGTTAACACGATAACTTGAGCAAAATCGACATATCTTTAATGAACTTAGTTCACGTGCTTACTTGAACTCACTTTATCTTGGTATGAAAAATGAACGAAATCCGACTATGACCACGCCCACTTTTTCGATATCGAAAATTACGAAAAATGAAAAAAATGCCATAATTCTATACCAAATACGAAAAAAGGGATGAAACATGGTAAGGTAATTGGATTGTTTTATTGACGCGAAATATAACTTTAGAAAAAACTTTATAAAATGGTTGTGACACCTACCATATTAAGTAGAAGAAAATGAAAAGTTCTGCAGGGCGAAATAAAAAACCCTTAAAATCTTGGCAGGTATTACATATATAAATAAATTAGCGGTATCCAACAGATGATGTTCTGGGTCACCCTGGTCCACATTTTGGTCGATATCTGGAAAACGCCTTCACATATACAACTACCACCACTCCCTTTTAAAACTCTCATTAATACCTTTAATTTGATACCCATATCGTACAAACTCATTCTAGAGTCACCCCTGGTCCACCTTTATGGCGATATCTCGAAAAGGCGTCCACCTATAGAACTAAGGCCCACTCCCTTTTAAAATACTCATTAACACCTTTCATTTGATACCCATATCGTACAAACATATTCTAAAGTCACACAAAGGCCCACTCCCTTTTAAAAATACCATTAACACCTTTCATTTGTACCCATATCGTACAAACAAAGTCTAGAGTCACCCCTGGTCCACCTTTATGGCGATATCTCGAAAAGGCGTCCACCTATAGAACTAAGGCCCACTCCCTTTTAAAATACTCATTAACTCCTTTCGTTTGATACCCATATTGCACAAACGAATTCTAGAGTCACCCCTGGCCCACCTTTATGGCGATATCTCGAAACGGCGTCCACCTATGGAACTAAGGATTACTCCCTTTTAAAATACTCATTAACACCTTTCTTTGATACCCATATTGTACAAACAAATTCTAGGGTCACCCCTGGTCCACCTTTATGGCGATATCTCGAAAAGGCGACCACCTATACAACAACCACCACTCCCTTTTAAAACCCTCATTAATACCTTTATTTGATACCCATATCGTACAAACACATTCTAGAGTCACCCCTGGTCCACCTTTATGGCGATATTTCGAAACGGCGTCCACCTATAGAACTAAGGCCCACTCCCTTTTAAAATACTCATTAACACCTTTCGTTTGATGCCCATATTGTACAAACAAATTCTAGGGTCACCCCTGGTCCACCTTTATGGCGATATCTCGAAACGGCGTCCACCTATGGAACTAAGGATTACTCCCTTTTAAAATACTCATTAACACCTTTCTTTTGATACCCATATTGTACAAACAAATTCTAGGGTCACCCCTGGTCCACCTTTATGGCGATATCTCGAAACGGCGTCCACCTATGGAACTAAGGATTACTCCCTTTTAAAATACTCATTAACACCTTTCATTTGATACCCATATCGTACAAACGCATTCTAGAGTCACCCCTGGTCCCACCTTTATGGCGATATCTCGAAAAGGCGACCACCTATACAACAACCACCACTCCCTTTTAAAACCTCATTAATACCTTTAATTTGATACCCATATCGTACAAACACATTCTAGAGTCACCCCTGGTCCACCTTTATGGCGATATCTCGAAACGGCGTCCACATATGGAACTAGGATTACTCCCTTTTAAAATACTCATTAACACCTTTCTTTGATACCCATATGTACAAACAAATTCTAGGGTCACCCCTGGTCCACCTTTATGGCGATATCTCGAAACGGCGTCCACCTATGGAACTAAGGATTACTCCCTTTTAAAATACTCATTAACACCTTTCTTTGATACCCATATTGTACAAACGAAATTCTAGAGTCACCCCTGGTCCACCTTTATGGCGATATCTCGAAAAGGCGACCACCTATACAACTAAACCACCACTCCCTTTTAAAACCCTCATTAATACCTTTAATTTGATACCCATATCGTACAAACACATTCTAGAGTCACCCCCTGTCCACCTTTAGGCGATATTTCGAAACGCGTCCACCCCCTGGTCCACCTTTATGGCGATATCTCGAAACGGCGTCCACCTATGGAACTAAGGATTACTCCCTTTTAAAATACTCATTAACACCTTTCTTTTGATACCCACATTGTACAAACAAATTCTAGGGTCACCCCTGGTCCACCTTTATGGCGATATCTCGAAAAGGCGTCCACCTATACAACAACCACCACTCCCTTTTAAAACCCTCATTAATACCTTTAATTTGATACCCATATCGTACAAACGCATTCTAGAGTCAACCCTGATCCACCTTTATGGCTATATCCCTAAATGGCGTCCACCTATAGAACTATGGCCCACTCCCTCATAAATACTCTTTAATGCCTTTCATTTGATACACATGTCATACAAACACATTCCAGGGTTTCCCTCGGTTCATTTTCCTACATGGTTATTTTCCCTTATGTTTTCACCATAGCTCTCAACTGAGTATGTAATGTTCGGTTACACCCGAACTTAACCTTCCTTACTTGTTTTTCTTTATAATTCGTAATTTTACTGCCAAAACACGTTCAAAAAATTGGGAGGGATATCGGAAGACGTGTTTGATATCATTATTAATAACCGCCACTATTGATTAATATTATTCAAAACTAAAAGGTAATTAGCACAAACATTTGCTAAATTTTCGTTTTTTCAATAAATGTTTTCAACTAACCGGGTACGTGCGCTGTCAAAAATTTAAACTCATGCAAGCTAAAGGGTTATAATATTAATGTTCGCCCTCCGGATTAACACAGCTCAACATTTTGGGCGTGTTTTAGCAGTCAAGAATTAAAAAAAATTTTAATTGTTTTAATCATTGTGGATAAAACAAGTGTGATAACTTCTGCATAGACGTCAAAATTACAAATAAAATGGATCACCTAATTTTAATTGAATATCGCTGTCTCATTCTGTATCTCTTTCTATCAACCACTGCAGATAGCTGGCTCTATGCGCCGCCATATTGAACACCTTGTCAAAACGCTGCCTGTCAGGCAGTTGGGCGGATAATATATCACACTTGTTTTATCCGCAATGGTTTTCATCTTTATTTCTAAATAATGGCCACTCTGAATAAACAGCGTCAATTTAGCTCGGCATTGTGTTTCAAGCATAGCTGAAAAATACCCTGCAAAAATCGCGAGTACTCCATGCATGATAGTATGGGAGTACTCGCTATGGACCAAGCGAGTGCTCCAAAATTAACCACAATTCATACAAAAAATATGGTCCAATTAACATTGCGATGTCCTAGGACTGGACCATATACTCCAGCTCCGCATTACATCGGAGTAATCCATGGAGTACCCACAGTCCAATAAACATCGTGTAGTGATTACAATCGTTAAAAACGAGCAATGATCGGCTTACAATACGTTCGTGTAGAAACATGAGTTGGTCCATTGCTGCATTACAGTGGAGTATAATTGTAAGTACTCCAGTATGACACAAGTGGACCACATGATCCAACGATTTTTTGCAGGTATTGACTGAACGAATTAGCGATGAAGCTTTGAAAGAATGAAAAACTTACCCCCGAGTTATGTATGTATATTAGCTGGGTCGATTTATTAACCGATATCGCGCATCGATTTTTCGATAGGATTTGGGCTCAGGAAAAAAAGTCCACTACGCATACCCAAAAAAATTATTTCGAGCCTGCGAAATTTCTTTTTTTACTCTTTTTCCGACTTTAATTTTTAAGGTTTTTTTCATGACCTATTAAAAAGTTTACTCAGTTTAACTCTTTTTTAGAATGTAATAACATTCCGCTTTTCAGAGGTGATGAAATTGGCACGTCAGCTGTATTGAAATAGAGTATGGGCAGGTGGTCAGAAGCTCAAATAAGCATCCACTGCCATCCAACGCAGTATGAGACCCTGCGCTGAGGATTGAGTGTGAGGCGATGCTGTGGCATATTACCTGAAATTCACCGGTGTTAGTCGCCGTTTTTGTCATGCAGAAGTCCATATTGTCTTTTTGCTCTGCTAGCTGCCTGTCTCTGCTGTCGACTGGCAGTGGAATGGCAGATCTGTGGTGAGTTGTTGAATCGCCAAGGATAAGGTGGTTTTCCTCGCCACAGAGTAGCGTGCTGATATCGAGCGATAGCCCTTGACAGCAGTGGTAGATGAATATAGATGTTAATTATGTCTAGTGCACTTCGCCTGACCCGATGTTATGCTTGAGTTTCTAAGGTTTGTATCCCTGCGGCTGATAGGTAGGTTGAATAGACTATATTGCACGGTGTGATGGGCAATAAAGGCAAGCCACCACCATTACCCCTTTTGCGATCGCTGTGATGTGTAGCCCCCGCAGTTCTGGAATCGCAACATATTTTAATATATTTATATACTATAAATCTTGTTGCGCTTCCGACTTAAATAGTTATTTATTATACTTATACCCCTCACTAGGGTAGGCACCTTGTCGTTGGTGTGAGGCTTCGCCGAACTCCATAGCGCCCGACTATGAGGCGGAGCTGTTTAGGACTGACATCTACGCGGTTTTCGCCTCATAGGAGGGCGGCGGGATGTCGGTGACCAAGAACTGCCAACCCCCTAATCCAGGGTGTTATGCGGACCGTGCCTATTGGACGATTTGCAGCCAGGGGATAAATTCGCTGTATTCGAACGGAGCCTTCCCCGATACCGGGCCATCTCGGGAAGTATTTATGGCCTTACCGCAGTACGGGCGCTGCTGTGGCGGACGGTTCTTTCCCCGTATATATACTGACCGCTGAGCCCGCCTGTCGGGCAGGTGGTCGTACGACCAAGATGAACAACTCATTACCTGATGTAATAAGGAGGATGTAAAGAGGAGGACTGAGTCCGCAATCCAAGGACGACAAATACGATTAAGCGATGCGTCGGACTCGGGGAGCGAGAGTAGTGCTGATTCAATGAACTACTCAGTGTTGGTTAGGAGCACACAACTGAAAACGAGTAGAAGAGTGGAGAAGGGGACGGAGCAGAGGAAGTAAAAGAGCTCTCTCGCGTATACGCGTGCAGCTCTCATGAATTGTACAAGACGCTCTGGGAGTGCAGTGGTCGACCCAACAGAAGTGGAGATCGAGCCTTGGAATGATGGCCCATGAAGCGGTAGAGAGTAGTCGCAGCAGTTCAAAGGTTTGCTGCGAGAAAACCCTCGGTTCTGCACCGGTACGAGAGGAAGAATGCGTCGAACTGGCAAGAAGAAGAGGCAACGTTCGGCAGAAGGCGACAAAGCCTGCTTTCAAGAGGCAGACAGACCAGTCCTAGAGGCCGCGAGCGCGGGGCAGTCGTCGATAGACAAGACAAGTAGGGTCCCAAAGCTGTAAGACAGATGGTTTCCATAGCGGGTAGCACTACCTCGAACAGCTGCCAGTCAGAGGAAGTTCCAACGACGGAAGTAGGAGATAAGCCAAAGGGAGATCACGCTAAGACTCCGGCTTTCTCGGTAGCGCTAAAGGGAGTTAACGGCGAAGACTCCGGTGTTCTCGAGGTTCAAAGAGATAACACTAGACTCCTCCTGCCTTTTCCCCGAGAAGATGAGTGATGTGGGCAAAGCAGTCACTGACTGTGGCGCTTGTTGATCGTAGCAGTCGTTCGGACAATTGCCTACTGAAAGGTGTGGAGGTCTGTGGAAAGGGAGCTTATTCTAATGCTTAAGATGATGCGAGGAACAACCAGTAAGGCCCGTCCAACCTTGATTCGATGGTATAATGGTGTGAAGATGATAGCGTGCGACACACATCGCGAGCTTGCGGTGGCTGGAGGAGTCGTTACCAAACCTCCGAAAGGGCAAGGCACGACGCGCGTGTTTGAGTGTGATAAGCGCACATCCTGCCACGTACCAAAAGTTATAGGTATGGATACCATGCGTGATGAGTCGGGGATACACTGCACTTCTGCAGAATCAGAATCCGAACATACGACACAGGATTGGAAAGTACTTACTGTATCTCGTCTACCGAGGATGGTCAAGTTCTACATCTTCCAAATAAACAGCGCAGCGGAGGATCTTTTGTACATCGCAGCTTGGCAAAATGTCCTTGGGCACTAGGCAAAATTTACATGCGAAACTCAGGAAAAGAATCGCGAGGATAAAAATCCTACACGCTGGAAGCTGGGGCGAAGCGAAAAGAACTCAGAAGCCCTAAGGAAAAAAGACAGGTGGTGTCCCCGCGTCACCACGAACGTGGCTAGAAAGGACCCAAACGCTAATGGTGCTATGACTCGCACAGAGGAACACACGCACACATTCCGAGGGGCGAAGGGTGGCCTCGGATACTCTCACCAAAAGGGCAAGAGGAGGAGCGCGACGGTCAAGTCGAGGTGCTGGAGGGGGACAAACAGAGCCCAATGGTGCTGCGCAGTCCTCGCAGATAAACTCCACACAGTAAAGTGGCGTCGAGCGAACTCCTCCTGAACCCTTGAGGAGGGTCGTTTGCCGTGGCGCTGATCCAGAGCGTGGCTCTCATGCGGAGGAAAGGTTTCCTGGACTTAGCGCGCGCGGTTTGGTCGTTTTACACATACCACAAATCGAAGGACGGTGTGCGAGCTGTAGTCATGGTAAGAACAGCTGCATGTCATATATGACCTGCCTTGAATTACACCACCGAGGATCACTGCGGCGCGGTGCGTGCCGTTGAGCAAAAGAATAAGCTGGCATTTATCCTGGCGTCCTGCTACATGGCCATGCTGCGGAGGTGTTCCACCGATGGAGTGCAAAGGCTAGTACAGGAGGAAGGCGCAAAGTGGCGGTTGGTCCTAGGCGCAGATGCAATGCGCACCACAATGCGTGGGGTGGAGCAGATACGAACGAGAGAGGCGAATCTCTATTTTGTTACATCCTGCAACCAATTTGCAGATAGCCAACAGGGGAAATGTTTCCTACATACATTGGTCCAACATCCAGCAATGTTCTGGATATTACATTGAGCTCCGAGCGTGATATATCAGGTATGATTGGATGGTCTCGATAGACCTCCTTCTCCGACCATGCGTATATAAGCTTCAGCATCCCACTAAAGAGGGTAGAAGAAGGGAGGAACCTTTAGAACCCTAGGGCAACGAATTGGACTAAATTCCAGAAACATGTAGAAACCAAACTGCGACAACCCAAAGAGGTTGCTAATGTAGAGGCACTGAGGAGTCGAATGACATCCTAACAAGGACGCTTATGACTGCGTATACCAAGCTTGCCCTCTACGAAGATTCAGAGGAAAAGCCAAGCCGCCATGGTGAGCAATGAGCTGAGTACTTCTAGAAGACAGTAAAAGAAATGTAACTCGCAAAGACTGCGAAAGCGAAGCGTGTCGGGACGAGTAACAGGGATCTACTGAGGATCTACGAAGCTGGGAAATTACCAGGCGAAGAGAAACTCAGCAAAAGTTTCTGTAGTCGACATAGAGTGCTCCAGTGCAACAGACACGGTTGAAAAAAGTCCTAGCAAAGGGCAACATAGTCCTAGGGACAAATAAAGAAGAGAACGGGGTAATGTCACGTGATAGTGAGGAATCCCACTTGAGGTGCTTCTCGATACACATTTCCCATCGGGAGACGGTTTAGAAGCACCGAGCCAGACATCACTGACACTTCGATCACGGAGCTAGTGGGGCCGGGCTTGGTGACGCGATACCACGATCGAGTGGGCAGTGAAGACGTTTTCTAAGTAAATCGCCGGGCCCCAGATGGTATATTCCCGGCCATGCTACAATGTTCTCAGTGGGCGGTCGGATGGCTTAGATAGTATCGGTGGTGCATAGACTGAATCATGTACTCGCACGTCTATGGAGAACCTCTGCGCGTGTAGCTTTTCTACAAGGCGGTGAAGTATCGGTCACGTGTATCCCAAAGATCTATAGACCTGGCATTGAGCTTAACGTTCGATTTTCTTCTGCTCGAAACCTTTGAGAGCTGATGAGATGTGTACATAAAGGTCCAACGTGGATGACAGCTGCTCTCCGCACAACACACAGCGATGCGTACACCAAAGGCAAGTCGTAGCAACTACCGCATGTGAGAGGCATAGGGTGGTAATAGCATAGAGCATCCCTGGACTATACGGAGTATGCGTGCGAGGGTGGTAGATTACGA
>JARSSU010037756.1:0-10856 GCA_029619165.1 Eurosta solidaginis
GAGTATCTGTACTGGTGCGAAAAAACGGTGCTTCCTAAAATCACTGAGAAAAGCTCTATATTCCGCTTGAAGAACGAAAAGTCCTCCTTTGCAAAAATCGTCCGCGTCGGCCCGCCTATTACTTTATTTCGTGTGGATAAGATAGCTGGAATAAGAGGTCAGCATTTATCATTTTTATTTTCTTTTCTCTATTCTTTCTTATCTTATTTCCTCCTTACATATGGCAGAATAAAAATGCTCAACAAAGCATTAGTATAAACAAGTACAAAAAAAACACGAAAATTACTTACTTCAAAATAAGGTCCGTGTCCAACTTTCAGAAGGAAAGGGTCCCAACCCCTCTTTTTACCAACTAGCTTTCCAAACTGCGAACGAGATATTTTTTCACAGCGGGGTATCTTTATATAAATGGGCTTTTGATATAAAATCATCTGAAAAACAAGAGACAAAAACACTATATTGGAGAAGCAAAACTACACATGAGAAAATTTCTTGGGAAAGGAAACGACAAAAATGGAATGGAAATTAGGAAACAAAGACCCGCAGGGAGCAAAAAAAAACCACACCACACACAAACCCCCACATCCAACCACAAGATGGGATGAGAAGACCCCAATAATCATATATGGGCTATGGAACACCTTGAATTGAAATACCAAAATTGAAATATTGGATGGAAATTAATTGGACAAAAACACACAAAAACACACCGCCGAAAGAAGTTCAGGCCATACTTTAGAGTCTCTTAATAGCAAAGCTGATATATATTCAAAGTATTAAAAGGAAAAAAGCGAAAAAAGAATACGCATTTGGACACATTGGATGCTATTGGACCAACAACCTGAATTTAGAATCTGGACGAAATATATTGGACCGAAACGGAACCAACCCACCCCCACCCAACGCAATAAATGGACCATAATTGGAACCCACTCAATATTGAAATATTTTGAAAGAATTGGGTGGAGGGATGGACATATTGGATAAGGACACCAATTGGAATGGACCCACCACACCACCAATATGGATAGGAACTCATGGAATTGGAAAATTGTGGACCACTTTATAGGACAATGGATCCCAATTGATGGAATAGTGAGACTGCATATAGGACCACACCCATTGAGGAGAGGACGACCCACAGCAACCACACCCACACCGACCACCCCAGGAGTTAAAGCTAGCTTTTAAAAAAAAAACTTTGACTAACTAAACTAAAACTACTAAAAAAAAAAACATAAAAAAAATAACTTAAAATAAAACAAAAAAAATTATTTAAAAAAAAAAACCCCTAAAAAAAGAAAAACTCCTAATCCTTAAAAAAACTAACAATACATAAAAACCTCTAAAACAACTGCCACAACGCTTAAAAGAGCCATCAAACAAAAAGAAGGGGAAGGGAAAGAAAAAAAGAAAAAAAGAAAAAGGGGGGGAGGAGGCAGGGAAGAGGCGGGAGGAGGGGGAAAGGGAAAGGAAAGAAAGAAAAGAAGTTTTAAGACCTTGACTTTCGAATTGCTATCAAAAATAAAAAAATCAAAATCGCATTTCTCAGAAAATCAGCTATGGCGAGAAGACGATTGAAAAGCGTTTTCAAACAATCCAATCATCAACGAATAAAATGTGAATCGCGTTCCACTGCAAAAAAAAAAATACATCCACCACTTCCACTGTGTACCCAGCCACAACCATCAACACTACCCCACATGACCACCTTTCCCACATTCCAATTTCCATTCCCCACTCTATAGCAATTTCCCACTACTGCAAATCGCTTTCTCCTCAATTCACTTGAGCACAAAAAAAAAAGAAACCGCCAATAAGAGAAAAAAACACCACTAGGCAAAACCCCACATACACCCCTTGCCTTCACGCAATTTCACACTACACCCCATGCACAAACACTGCAAAATTCACACCACTGCAAAAAAAAACTATAAAGAAGACTTATTCACAAATTCCCACTGCATTACACTGCAAATCCACGTGCACCGAATTTTACCACTTACAACATATGCAAATCCCCCACACTAGCAACAAAGTGCAAAGCATAAAAACGCAAATACTTCCCACTTCCACCACACGATATCCGATTTTCACTAGCAGAAATAAACAACATTTTCCAATTCCTCCACTGTGCACAAAAAAAAAACACGATGAAAAGGCAAGATTTAAAAAAAGGTACATAAGGGAACAATGGGCCGCGAAGGCACAAGCACTAATCAGTGGAGAGCTCACGTAACAGATTAACTTTTAAGGCATCTCCACGGGAAGAATATAATAAAATAAAAAAAAAATACAAAAAACAAAAAAATTTAAATCATTAATATACAATAACTTTAAGTAATTATATTAAAAAAAAAAAAAAAAAATTCAAAGCAAAAAAAAAAAAAAAACATTAAAAAAAAAAAAAAAAAAAAACAAAAAAAAAAAAATATTATCCAAAAAAAAGAAAAAAAAAAAAAAAAAAAAAAAAAAAAAAAAAAACCAAAAAAACATCAAAAAAAAGAAAGCGTCAAAACAAATTTAATAAAAAAAAAAAAAAACAAAAAAAAAAAAATATAATAAAATAAAACAAAAAAAAAAAAAAAAATTAAAAAAAAAAAAAAAAAAAAAAAAAAAAAAAAAAAAAAAAGAAAAAAAAACAAAAAAAAAAAAAAAGAAACTTACAAAAAAAACAAAAAAAAAAAAATAATTAATTCACACCAATCCCATCCACCAACCCACCTCACCAACCGAACACAACCAATTATTTTTGCCACATAATAATAATAAAAAATATTATAAAAAAAAAATAAAAAAAAGAAACAAAATAAAAAAAAAAAAAATATTTTCCACACGCCCCACAACCCACGTGGTGACAAAGAAAAAAAAAAAATAGATGGAAGGGTAAGGGGGAGGAGAAAGAAAAATCGCAAATTTTTTTGTGGGTGGGTCCTCCATATGAAGGCGGAAACCGCGGGGTGTTGCGTAGCGGACCCCGCCTACTGGCAACCGATGATCCTGGTTCAAAAAAAAACAATCTCCTCGGGCTAAAAAGCAGGCGATTCAAAAAAGAGTAATAACAAACCAAGATTATTTTTCTACAATTAAAAGAAGATTGTTTTTTTCTAAGCGGGGAAAGGATGAATACGGGGGGGATGTCTCGGTCCCTCACCTGCTAGAAAGCCTCTTCAAACTAACCACATCCCTTTACAGCGGCTCACTTAAGAACGTTGAGGGTAAGTTTATGATATCAGAGCCAATACATGATAGGGGTTCGAAATGGATATTAAAACCCAAAAAAGTATGCGGGCGGCATATTCCAGTCTAAGAAACAAAAAACTGTTCACGAAACAAATTGAAACTATTAAAAAGACAACTACTTTAAAGAAACCATACAACTAAACAACGGATAGTCTCGGTCAATTGCCTACGAATGCTTACCTGTTTCCGAATGCAACCCACTGAGGTGGCATCCACCCACCAAAGCACAAAAAAGAAGTGATTCCATACCCCCGCGATAGAAAATACACAAGACTACCTCCCGAGATACGAAATTACATTCATAAAAAAAATTCTTAAATATATGGCCATTTTCGTGATTTGTTAGTAAATAACTAACTGGATTTTCTCTCTCCGCTTAACTCAGACTCAAGAAAAGAAATAAGCCAAAGAAGAAAGCTGAAAGATCGAGTACTCCAGCTAAAGGCAGCTCAATAACTTTTTTAATAGAAGTGGATAATCCAGAGAGAGATTTTAACATACTGCAGTCCCACACCTATAATAGGAGGCCCTTACAAATTGAACAGAATGAAGAGTAACATACATGTGCGAGATCTTATTACGTGGTTGACTCACATTAGAAGTACCAAAAAAAAAAAAAAGACGCATATAATCTTCGTTAATTGATGGATCAAATGATGATATTTGTTACTCCAATTGTCGACATCAAATCCGGATAAAATAGAACTACATTGGCAGTGTTGGGTTATCTTTCTAGCCGGCCCAAAGGAATGGATCGCTTAGAGCGACCGTCTCCGTGGTGGGTAATTCGAGCGGTGAATATATTCCTAAAACGTAATATCACTTATTGGTTTTCATTTGCCGGTCTCATCCGTACAGATACAGTACGAAACGATCTGATGCCAAACATTCTTCTTGGGTTAATATTTTACTCAATCAAAGAGTTGCATCTAGAATAGCACAGTTCGTTCATAGGCGATTAGCATATCAAGAACATAGTTCTGATTATACACGGTAACCCCACTTAGTCATATTACTCCAACGACGGCGATATTACGCTACAAATACGGGAGGCTGTCCGCAGCGATGAGAAGTAATTAAAGTTCTTCGCTATAATGCAGACTGAAGATTATAAACATTTTATGATGATTACTTGTACAGGTTTCGCGGGAATCGAATGTGTCTAATAATAGCTGAATAGAGGACAATCTCACTCTGAATAACTGTGATCGAAAGTTCATAGCCAAATCTCAACAATTATATGCATTGGCCTTATAGGGTAGGTAACGCTGAACAACTAGGGCACGATCCGATGCGATTTATAATTTGTTAAAATTGAACCGGGTTATTTAATATATTGCTCGTATCGGTATTTCAGGCTAACTTCATACGAAATACCGAAGCGCGGGTCTTCCTTGAGGCAGCAAGATAACGGGGCTTTGTATTTAGTACATAAGATCGTTTGTTTGTCTAGACCTACGCCTTAACACGACCCCATCACACATAGAATACCATTACCTCATGCAGAGATGCATTGATAACAAGATAGGAGCCTGTAACTGTCTCGAGTTCTTCGCCGACATCGAATATACGGTGACAGATTAAATAAATAGCAGATGAGTGTTACGGGGTATGAATCTACTAACGTAGACGTCTGCTTCATCGTTTCCCTTGCGGAAATCTACCGAAGAACTCTTCAGAAGACAATCACGAGGCCAACTTACGCACGCATATTGAGATTATGGAGCCAATCTTATGATTTATGTAGCATGAGCCTCGCACTGAGGACTTTTGTAGATTTTCTTGTAAACATAAATTACGCAGACAGCTAAATCTTTTGACCTAATGGAGACCTAATTGTCTCCCTATAACAACACTATCAGATGAAAGGCCACTTCAGAGGGATAAACATGATAATGAGATTAACTTCGTAATCACGTGAAGCGGTACTAACTCGCGATATTTCTCGGAACTAGCGCAGGAAAGAGAATCAATACGCCGAATATATCGTAGGAGTGATCTGGCCGACGCCGGTTTTTTTGATGTACTGCTCAATGTGCATTATTGTACTTAAATGGATAGGACAAATACCTTAATAAGGGGTAGAACTCTGAGATGGACTTTCGTTTTGTCAACCTTCAATAAATATCCGAAAAAAGTAAATAGAGCCATATTTTCCATCCTAACCGCTGAAGTGACTACAGAATCCATTAAAGGTTTACGACTATCGACTGGACATAATTTGAGTCGTAGGATTAGTTTATAATAACGAGGCGTGACAAAAATCCATTGCAAATGAGAGGGATAGTCCGTGCCTAGGGTTTTTAGTGACTTCAACAGTACATACGTGCGGGCAACGATAAATTAATACTATGTATGATCAAAACACTACAATTTCCCATGGTCTTGATCGCTTAGGGAGACCAGTGGACTGCCTATGCCGCGGGTTAAGAAGTAGCATGCCCTCTCAAAGTCAAGGTGAATCATTTTCTCAGCGCAGTTCGTATACTTGTCGGAAAGTAGTGGAGGAGTCTGAATGGGAAGAATCGAAATACTATCTGCAATACAATTATAATAACGTGTATGTCGTCGTCAAAAAAAAACTGTCAATCATAGGGTACTCGTGAATGTGTGTCAGTGCCAAAGCCGGAATAATTACATAAACCCGGATGTTAAATCGTAAAATGGGAGGACTTTATAGAAAGTTAACATGTCCAAAGCTAATCGATTATGCCGGGCCATTAGTTGCACAACTTTGCTGTAAATTTACCCGTGATCGAAATCGATTCTAGCCCTCGCGTTCATTCGAATCATAACTGTGTTGAATGGAGCGGTCTGCACGCAGATCCTACAATTATTTACATTGCTCCTTCTATTTTGAAAGTAACCTAGCTATCAGTAGACTGATTCGGTGATAGATTCCGCTACCTGCGCTCAAAATATAAGGTTACACATTAATGCCTACAATCAGCCTAAACTCGCGTATCTTGCCTTGCAAATTGTACTGTGAATTATCTATAATAACGCCTCACAGTAATGATAAAAAATTTGTATCTTGTTTTTGGCTGTGTAGATGTTTATTTGATTCTATAAAGTTGGACCTAGTTGGTTCAGACATCCATGCGGTAATTAGACATATAATTCTGACATGATGGTGAGCTTTGCTTAGGCACCGAACTGAGTATGCACAAACGTCCATCACGAACCGCCTTGTTCGGGGAATTTACATGCACAGGAAACATGTAATTTCTGGATTTAATAAAGCTAAATTTATAAGACTGCGGGACTGATCCCCAATGGGAGTATATTTAGAAGGATCAAGGGTGAGGGAAGCGGCTCGGTCTGACACTATGAGACAGTATTTTGATCCATACAACAAGACGTAATACAGACCGCAAGAGCCTTGTGCTACCGGCTGAAAAGTTCTCCAAAATCGCTTTTTGAGCCCGTCGTCGAAATTCAATACTAATGCATTCATCAACCACATGAGCGTCATTTGCGGACTGACGTGCTTTCGCAATAAACGCGTCTCCTACAAACTGATAAAACATATCACATGTGTCGTATCTTTGACTTACCGATGAGTACTTTGGTATCGCACTTGGAACTTAAGTATTATCCTATAGTCGATCCATAAAAATATAAGCAAAAACTAAGACTATCATTTATAATAAGGACATTCGAAGTGTCTTTAAGTATTTCACTTACTACCTAAGCTATAGTTCACGTGCCGCACTATAATATATAAATGTGATTGCTTGATTATCCGCTCACCGAGCCGTTAGGCCTTTCGAGGCTTAATTAGCTGTGCCAGCTTCTGGATATAGTACCGCGTAAGATGACTGAAAACCGATGTTGGGTCAGCGACTCAGCATGGTGGGATATAGATCACTCGATCAAGCGTATCCTTCGCTTTAGAAAATAGACAATCGAGAAACGCCTGGCGCAATTTGTAAGTAAAAGAAGCCATGGCCAAAAAAATACTACGCTCCTCGATCTATTGTCAGTTAATAGAATCGATTATTCAACCATAATCGTGGATTACGTATTATAAGCATTATCATCCACACATCATGAAGCATTATATACATAAGATGAGTCATAAGCGTACGGGTAGAACTAGTTTGTTGACAAAACTGAGTAAACACTGGATCACATGTACATCGCAGTAATGGTATTATACCCTCTCATAGGAACTTGAAGGAATAGTAACAGCTACGTTACTTTATTGTATGTCTATCAGTACTACAACAAGAATGATCTTTCACCTATAGAGAAATAACGGTCCTTACACGGTTGAAGGTAATCTAAGTCGAGACAGCCTTCTTTTATTTAATTTCGTATTATGTGAATTTATATACGCCAACATAAAAAATATACCAGCATAGCACCCTTAGCGTTATGAACGATATCGACTATCACATGTATTATTTATCGGAGAGGCTATAGGGCGACGTTAGTATTCCCGATCTATTCCGACAGTCATTATAGACGTCTGGGTGTGGGGGGGGGGGGAAGGGGTTACCGTAAAGTAATTACCACGTTACAAATTAAATGATAATGTTCGAACGCATTAGCTCGTCTTTACCTATACTACCCGGCTTGATTATTGAAGTGAAGTGGGCGACTGACTATACAAACCGAGTACAGAGAAGGCCATGGGTGTTGCCGGTCTAGACAAATGAGTTGCGAAATCATGCATGTATTTCACAATATATGTTATATGAAACCAACGTTGTGTGATATCTCGATAAAACCTTTTTATCAGGAATCATGCATCAAAATCAGGATGGTAGGTCACTTGTCATTAACGACGCATAATAATTGACATAAGATGTAGTAAACAAAGAGATATAATAGTTAGGGTGTTGAATGTGGTAGCATAACTAGTTTAGAACAGTAACTATGACCCAAATTTAACTAAAACAAGTTTTCGTCTAAATATATTTCTTACATCAACCCAGATTGTGCGTCCAAACTTTAACATTTTCCCGTAGAAAAGTTACTGTAAATTTTACTATTGTACCCGCCTGCGAACACTCCCATAGGTTTTAAAAATTTAAACGTGAATATGGTCTGTCTCAGTGAAAGCTTATGGAATTACCCAAGTATAAGGGCTTGATGGGAAAGATCGGCTGTATGTCCTGACGAGCAAGTTCCTTCTCCTCGTATCTGTGCTAGATTCTATGAATAATTAAAAGATGCTTGTCGCCGACGCACTGATACTATTGGGAAGCAGAAGCGTGGACCTTCAAAATTTTTCGGACGGTTTAGTGCTGTCGCCTTTTATTTAATCTAAGTGTCATTATTTTATGTGTTCTTGTAATTAGGATAAAGCGCAAAGAAAATTTATTTTAATGCGATTAGCTTCAAAACGCTTGGCTCGGGTATTATTTGTCATCCAGATAACATCATCTAAGAAAGGCGCTTGCAAGCTTATTAATAAAAAAGTGTGGCATTTCATTATTTTGTACGGAACAACGGGTGTATGTAAACTACTAATAGCTGGGTCGATTTATTAACGCCATATCGCTCCATCGATTTTTCGATAGGTATTATATTACTTTTGTGTGCTCAGAGAAAAAAAGTTTCTCTCTAGCTACCCAGATATAAAAGCTCTATACCTATATACTACCGGAGGGGGGGGGGGGGGGGGGGGGAAAGTTTCCTCAAATCATTTGTAGGTTTTTTGGACTCTTGTTTTTTCTTATACCTATAGTATATTATACGAGATCTCGGAATGGGTATTATTTTTCATGACTCTATATGTAAGAAAATTTTTCATGTTTGAACGTTTATAAATGTTCATGTTGTATCCCTGTCCGACTCAAATTGTCTCGCTTAACAAAACAAGACATTTTGCGAGATAAGCACAAATGATAATAGGCGATGATTGACTCATTCGTATAGGTCACTATGTAATCATGACGAATCTGAGAGAAAAAACAAAACAAAATATTGGAAACTTTTGGGTTTGTGGAAGTAACTTAGTGAACGTGTTTTTATGGTGAACTAAGACATTTTATTCTCAATTGTCACAAGTCCCTCATTATCCGTTATCATATCTTGTTTTTTTTCGCAATTGTTTTTTTTTAAGGGTTATTCTAGAAAAAACGTGCAAAAGTGTTGCCGATGAAAACGAATTTCATGTCTCATTAGGTTGTCCTAATTCACCCCTTAAATTATGCAATAAAAACTGTTGGCCAATTTAAACATTTTAAAAAAAAATTTTTTTTTTATGGTTTTTTGTGACTTGTTTTGGTCGAATCGATTTTTTTTCCATTTTTCAAGGCCCAAATAATTTTTTTATGTATATGTTTCCGTTAGACGACACCAATGACTGTGGATACCTAAAAGATTTTACTATAGGGAACGAGCTAAAGTTGATTTAGAGGGGCCATGGTCTCGTCTGTTACTCCCCTATATAGGCAATACACAGTCCGTCATTGGTCCGTTATCTGCCCGTCCTGTCGTTTGGTTTGACCAGCAGCGCTTCTTACATAGTCCCTAGATTTTGAGATTATCTTGATGAAGTTTGGTAGGCCTGTAAGCATATTTTGTCGAGGGGGAGTGTTGACATTTGTCGGAATCGGACGAAATCGATATACTATCGCATTAGTATATTACCTCGCATAACAACCGAATTTTCATAAGATGGGTTTCTCGCTTTCTGCCTCATTTTAACCGCTAGCACTCAAATTTTGACCACAAGCTTACGTATTAGCATAGATGAAAAAATTGTCACGATCGGACAAGTTATAATAAAAATGCGATTCGAAAAAAAATGATTAAAATCGTATCTTACGCTGAACAGTCGGTTGGTATAAGATTTTTTTATTATTATTATTGTATGGGATGTATATGCTATAGTGGTGCGATCCGGTCGATTTCGAAAATGTCAAATTCCCCCCCTCAAAATATGGCTGCTGTACGCCATTTCATCAAGAGTCTCAAAACTTAGGGACTAGTTTTGCGTCCAAACAAACGGACAGACGGACAGACGGGCATGTCTAAATCAAGCTTAGCTCGTCTGTTGATCATTTGCTGATACTTACATTGGTGGGTCCCTAACGGAAACATATAACATAAAAAAAAATGATTGACAGCCTTGAAAATATGAGAAAACAAAAAAAAATCGATTTCGCCCAAAAACCAAAGTCCAAAGAAAAAGTTTTTTTTTAAAAAACATTTAAATGCCATACGTTTGTACCGCATAATTTTAATTGTGGACCTTAACTTAACTATATTCCAAAATTTCGTTTTCATCGCAACACTTTTGCACGTTTCTGACGAAGACCCCTTATAAAAAAAAATTGGCGAAAAATAAATTTTTTCACCAAAACGCTCCTCA
The DNA here is from genome assembly GCA_029619165.1 of Eurosta solidaginis. Taxonomy (NCBI): domain Eukaryota; kingdom Metazoa; phylum Arthropoda; class Insecta; order Diptera; family Tephritidae; genus Eurosta; species Eurosta solidaginis. Next base: position 10,574 of record JARSSU010037756.1, read on the forward strand.
AAACCCAAAAAATCATTTTTTTTCAAAATAACTGTTATCGCCAAAATTTTTAGCGGTGGAAAACGATGTTTGAGTTCGGTACAGGCTATACATGAAAATTTTAAATCAAATGAAAATTTTTTAAGTTGGTCATGAAAAAAACCTTAAAAAAATCAAGAAAAAAAAGTAACGAAACTCAATGTTGGCAGGATCGAAAATTATTTTTTTGGGTATACTTATGGAATCTTTTTTTCCTAGAAGAAGCCAAACCTATCGCAAATCGGATGGCAACGATATAGGTTTA
>JARSSU010037757.1:0-39085 GCA_029619165.1 Eurosta solidaginis
CTACCTATACATCTAAGAGCCCACTCGCTTTTTAATATACCTCATTTAATACCTTAATTTGATTATCCATATAGTTATCATCAAAAACAGTCTAGAGCTCACCTGGCTCACCCTAATGGCGATATCTAGCGAAACAGGCGCTCCACCTATAGACCAATGACTCACTACTCTTAAAATGACAGTAACACCTTTTCGTTGAATACCCAATATCGCACAAAACTCCATTCTAGAGTCACCCCTGGCCAACCCTAATGGCGATATCTCGAAAGGCGTCCACCCTATAGACCTAATGCCCACTCCATCTTAAATGCTCAGTAACACCTTTCGTTTGATACCCATATCGTACAAACATTCTAGAGTCACCCCTGGCCCACCCTAATGGCGATATCTCGAAAAGGCGTCCACCTATAGACCTAATGCCCACTCCCTTTAAAATGCTCAGTAACACCTTTCGTTGATACCCATATCGTACAAACACATTCTAGAGTCACCCCTGGCCCACCCTAATGGCGATATCTCGAAAAGGCGTCCACCTATAGACCTAATGCCCACTCCCTCTTAAATGCTCAGTAACACCTTTCGTTTGATACCCATATCGTACAAACATTCTAGAGTCACCCTGGCCCACCCTAATGGCGATATCTCGAAAAGGCGTCCACCTATAGACCTAATGCCCACTCCTCTTAAAATGACTCAGTAACACCTTTCGTTTGATACCCATATCGTACAAAACATTCTAGACTCACCCTGGCCCACCCTATGGCGATATCTCGAAAAGGCGTCCACCTATAGACCTATGCCCACTCCCTCTTAAAATGCTCAGTAACACCTTTCGTTTGATACCCATATCGTACAAACATTCTAGAGTCACCCTGGCCCACCCTAATGGCGATATCTCGAAAAGGCGTCCACCTATAGACCTAATGCCCACTCCCTCTTAAAATGCCTCAGTAACACCTTTCGTTTGATACCCATATCGTACAAACATTCTAGAGTCACCCCTGGTCCCACCCTAATGGCGATATCTCGAAAAGGCGTCCACCTATAGACCTAATGCCCACTCCCTCTTAAAATGCTCAGTAACACCTTTCGTTTGATACCCATATCGTACAAACATTCTAGAGTCACCCTGGCCCACCCTATGGCGATATCTCGAAAAGGCGTCCACCTATAGACTAAGGATTCACTCCCTTTTAAAATACTCAGTAACACCTTTCATTTGATACCCATATCGTACAAAACATTCTAGAGTCACCCTGGCCCACCCTAATGGCGATATCTCGAAAAGGCGTCCACCTATAGACCTAATGCACACTCCCTCTTAAAATGCTCAGTAACACCTTTCGTTTGATACCCATATCGTACAAACATTCTAGAGTCACCCTGGCCCACCCTAATGGCGATATCTCGAAAAGGCGTCCACCTATAGACTAATGCCCACTCCCTCTTAAAATGCTCAGTAACACCTTTCGTTTGATACCCATATCGTACAAACATTCTAGAGTCACCCTGGCCCACCCTAATGGCGATATCTCGAAAGGCGTCCACCTATAGACCTAATGCCCACTCCCTCTTAAAATGCTCAGTAACACCTTTCGTTTGATACCCATATCGTACAAACACATTCTAGAGTCACCCCTGGCCCACCCTAATGACGATATCTCGAAAGGGCGTCCACCTATAGACCTCATGCCCACTCCCTCTTAAAATGCTCAGTAACACCTTTCGTTTGATACCCATATCGTACAAACATTCTAGAGTCACCCTTGGTCCACCTTTATGGCGATATCTCGAAAAGGCGTCCACCTATAGAACTAAGGATTACTCCCTTTTAAAATACTCATTACCATCTTTCATTTGATACCCATATCATACAAACACATTCTAGAGTCACCCCTGGCCCACCCTAATGGCGACATTTCGAAAAGGCGTCCACCTATAGACCTAATGCCCACTCCCTCTTAAAATGCTCAGTAACACTTTTCGTTTGATACCCATATCGTACAAACATTCTAGAGTCACCCCTGGCCCACCCTAATGGCGATATCTCGAAAAGGCGTCCACCTATAGACCTAATGCCCACTCCCTCTTAAATGCTCAGTAACACCTTTCATTTGATTCCCATATCGTACAAACACATTCTAGAGACACCCCTGGTCCACCTTTATGGCGATATCTCGAAACGGCGTCCACCTATGGAACTAAGGATCACCTCTTTTCAAAATACTCATTAACAGCTTTCATTTGATACCCATATCGTACAAACATATTCTAGAGTCACCCTGGTCCACCTTTATGGCGATATTCTCGAAAAGGCGTTCACCTATAGAACTAAGCCCATTCCCTTTTAAAATACTCATTACCACCTTTCATTTGATACCCATATCGTACAAACACATTCTAGAGTCACCCCTGGTCCACCTTAATGGCGATATCTCGAAAAGGCGTCCACCGATAGACCTAAGGCCCACTCCCTCTTAAAATGCTCAGTAACACCTTTCATTTGATACCCATATCGTACAAACAATTCTAGAGTCAGCCCCTGGTCCACCTTTATGGCGATATCCCTAAATGGCGTCCATCCATAGAACTATGGCCTACTCTCTCTTAAAATACTCTTTAATACCTTCCATTTGATACACATGTCATACAACCACATTCCAGGGTTACCCTAGGTTCATTTTCTACATGGTGATTTTCCTTATTTTGTCTCCATAGCTCTCAACTGAGTATGTAATGTTCGATTACACCCGAACTTAGCCTTCCTTACTTGTTTAAATATAATTTAGTTTTTATTATAGATCGTGACAAATTTTCTTATGGGAAATTAGTTAAAGTAAATTTGCGAAAGCGAAGATTGTAAGAATTGTCCAAAAAAGGGGTGTCTACTTATTTATGTGAGTGACGGTACATATGTACATACATATTTTGTATTTATTTGAGTATTTATCCTGGCACTACAATTTTTACAAAATTATTTTATAGTACCAGTCAGGAATGTAAAAGTGGATTACAATAATAATAACAACAATGTAAATAATTAAATTAATTATGTGAAAATAACTTATTTCAAAAACTTAAAAGTAAAGTATAATACAAAGTAGAAAAGACAATAGATTTAAATAAATAAATCCTGATCCAACAAAAAGTTATAGGGTAGGTTATCTTTTATAATTATGTTATTATTCGCTATCATCACTTTCATTCGATGAGTCACTTCTGGAATAGTCATGAGCATCAGCAACACTACTGTGAAAGCTTGAAACAACTGGGGTATTTATTGACTCCTCAACATTATCGGGGGACAGTAAATTTAGGACTTCTGAAGTCAGACTTTTAAATTTTTTCTTAGGTATCTCCCTAAAACTGTTAACTAAAGGATCCGATGTTATAAGCAACATTTTCATAAGATCTCTATTCGTGGCTTCACGCGACTGCTTTTGTGTGTTATCATCCCTGAATCGTCTCAAATCTTTGTTACGGACTTCCTGTGCTTCCTCAGAAAGTTGAACAATAGATAAAATTGCTGATTTTATAATATCAGCACTATGCACTAAGATTTTGTGAACTGTAACAGGCATATTAAACCATGGATAGAGATCTATGTATAGTTTTTTAGTCTCGACCGCAAATTTTTCAAATCTTTGGATATTTATATTGTACCCAGATGCTAGTGCGCGAAGGAGAGTGTCGAATCTTTTGATGAGCGTTTACATCCAATCCCGTAATCTCAGCACTAGCCTCAGAATTTTCGAAAAACCTACTAGCAGTGTTGCCGTCATTGGTATTGCCGAAACCTGGTTTTGGTTTATCTACTATCAATCCAAGTACACTTTTAAATTTATTCTGTATTTCGTTGGAACGTAGCTTTACACTCTCTTTATCTGCCTCATTCCTAAGCTGCCACTTTTTTACTTCGAGGCGATAACTTATATGAAGCAAGCATTCAAAACATCTTATCCATGCATGGAGAGTAGACAAACCAAAATCAAGATTATCTCGGTTAGGCGTAAAGTCACGTAACTCATTATTCATATCTTTTGGAGTGGCACCACAAATATAACACTTTTGTGCGGAAGAAGTTTCAGTCAAAGCATTGCAAACTTTTCCGTCAATCATTGTTAGAAGCATATTGTGATTTACGGAAACTTCGTATTCTTCGAGCATGTACTTTATTGGCAACAACGCACTTATCTCCTCTAAAACTTTGTTCGTTTGAAAAAGAATAAAATCTTTTGTTTCTTTGGAAAAAAAAATTTAATTGGTAATCATCCTGTAATTGAAGGGGAACGAAATAAAATATAAACAAAAACTCATCAGTGTCAGAACTGCATGTAAACTTTTGCTTATATGTGCTATGGCCAGAGCTTCCATCGCAACCCCACTTGCTGATTAAAGTATACGTCAAGTTTGTAGGTAATAAACTAACAAAAACTTCTTAATTTGCTAAAAACTAAACGCTCAACAGTTTTTATCTAATACAGACTGGACTTTAATTTCCGCACGTGTTTCAAACATCAATTTCATTTGGATAGCATTCTGCCTTAGCTTTTCTTAGACAAAAAAAGTGATGGATAAACGTTATGGCTTGCCTTGGTGCTCCACTTCCAAGTCGTTTTGTACCCATGAGTCGTCGACTTGCTATCTACGTAGTATGCTAAAGCTTCTACATTGCTCAATTATCTTGCATCTGGCCCACATGTCATCTTTTTGCCGGATATTTGAGTGGTTTCCTGTGATTTTTTTATAATGTTAGCAACATTTCTGTTGCTGGACATACGCGTTGATACTTCTGCCGCATAAAGTAACTCACCAGGGCTTCTAGATAACAAGAGGTCATCCACTCGACGCCGTTTGGTGTTTTCACTGCAGCTGACAAAGTCCTTCTTTCGTTTTCCGGGGTCGGGGTTACCTGAAGAAGTGGTTGGTTGGTCTGATGGCAACTTTGAACCTACCGTTATTGTAAATGTGAAGTCTGGACTCGAAAGCCACTCCGAGTTTTTATTCAAAAATCGCTCCTTATGTCTTCCAGAAGTGTTCCACTTTTGATCCAGCTTCGACGAATATGCCGATATTTGTAAGCTTAAACTTTTTATCGAATACTCGGCTGCTTCGCATAAATCGTACTTAAGTACAAACAAAACTCAATAATTCTTTATATCTGGTTTCCTTCAAATGTTGAACCCAAATGTCAAAAAACTCCGTTCTTGGTACGGTTATAACTAAACTGCTTTGTTTTGTTGATTTTCCGACAGGGTGAATAGCTGATGATTTTTGTGCTGCCATCTTAAGTGTCGTTGATCGTTCTGATTTTTTATCAGTTGTGCAGTATTTATATTACATTCAGGTATTGGCGTAGATGCTACCAAATGGGGTTGCTTTGTGTAGCGTTCCTGTGTGGTTATACCTGCATTAGGATTGTTTTGTATGTACCTGTTTTTATGCCTTGGTGACTGGTGCGGTAGGTTGTGGCAGGTTAAAGTCAGTGATCTTCGCCTTTTTGCTTTTGGCGTACTCTGGTTGAAATTGCGCGTTTATTTTTGTGTGTTTTATAGCTACGTGTTTGTTCCCTGTACCTGGGAATTGGTTTTGCCGTTTGTAGATCTGCTTTAAAGGTTCAAATATCTCGTCGGAGCTGGTACGTACATACATCCTATTTTATATGTGGAGATAACAAAATCTACAAAAAAAAATTAAAAATAGATGTGCAAAGAATTCGCAATGGTTTTTTCTTTTTACTATTAGAGAATACTTCCGACTATAACATATGTAAAATTTAGCCCGGATGTCGGCGGATGTATGTAACTTTTTTGTCCCTAAAGTTAAAAATATAGAGAAAAAATACTTTTTCTTCTTAATAACGGAATGTTAAATATATTGAAAATAATCTAATTGCGAAAGAATTACTATTAAAAATTTTTCTTACCTTCAAGCTTAGAATCCATCAAAAAAATTATATAAAGGTGTTCACTTAAAAGAAATATGAAGCTTAATATTCAACAAGATTTTTGCAAATTAATCAATGCATTTTACGGCCACTCCTGCCTTCTTACTTCAATTACTCAATATATATGAGAAAAAATATCAAAAAAAAAGCAAAAATCCCGCTATTTTGTTTGTTTTTCTTTCATTTCTCATTACACTTTTCTTGGAATAAGAACTTTGTTTTTGTCCAGCTAGCTTGTTCTACACGAAACACTGTGCGTTGGTTGATAGCCCATCAGTTGGTCATCAATTCATTCAAGCGCATTTATTCAAGATAAACATTCATGAACTGCTCTATTTACAGCTATTCAAAAAGCCACAATGCTCACCGCAAATATGCCAGCTAAAAACAAACAACAACGGATGGGCGCGTAAAATGCACAAATAAAGTACAAAGCATGTGCAGCGGCAAAAAAATGCTTTTGATTCGGATATAAAGCAAAGACCGTGAAAGAATAATGGAAGCAAGATTTAGTCTTACAATAAACACTGATTACGCAATAAAGCATCGTGCTGTAATTATGTTTACTACTGCTTATCACAGATGTACATATACATATATTAAGTGGCCTTTAAAACCAAAATTTTATGGCATTTTCTTTCTCGTACTAAACGCGAAGACTCTTAACTATCAACGAGAGAATTTCATATAAATTTCAAGACAGCAGTTAAACCGTTTACCAATAATTTTTGTTTTATAGCGACTCTTGTTGTTGTGGAAGCTCGTAAAACATGAGCGGAAACATAAGCAATAAACTCAGTTCATATAGATAAACATTTTCGTTTACAGTGAAACAAACAAAAAAGTTGCTCATACGCCATGGCGCACCAGAAGAGAAAGCACAGATGCACTCACTTATTAAACACTTCACATCCTGATATGGACGCTGAACAAAAAGCTATTTGTAAAACAGTGGATAATTTATTTTTAGAAGAGTCAAATAAGATCTATAGTGCTATCGAAGATCTACCTCAGTTCGCTTCCCAAGGCAGTCGGTTCTATGTACCGGAGTGACTCGGGATTTTTCCCGACCAAGGACTGTCATTTCAGTGTGACCCCATTTAATTTGTTTCGTCCCTCCCACAAATTGTCATCCTCCCAGCAGCTCCTTGCAGCAGGACTGCTACATATTCTCTTACTCCGGGAAGGTATCGAACCCAATCCGGGTCCGTCTCCTGACCCCGGTCCTGAGAAATGGTTTTGCTGCATTGCTAGAAAAGAATCTTTTTAGGACGGTCATACTCTGTTCAGTGTGTCTCGTGCAAGGGATGGTTGCATCGGACAGGTTGTTCTGGGCTTGATCCCAAAACCCGACGTCCACGTAACTTTTATAAATCTTTTGTGGCTCCTTGCTGTCCAAGGGCGTCCCTGTAGTCTACGCCTAAGCGCCCCCCACTACCTTCCAGCAGCCTCGCTGCTCAGCAAGCCACAACAAGTACCCGCTGCTGCTCGCGCCCCACGGCGCCAACAACTCAAACAGCTGATACCACTCATAACTACTACCTTCGTAGTAGAGCTGGTAGCAATGCTGAGCATCAGCCCCTGCCCCCGTCTTCTCTCTCTTTTCTGGCAGCAATCGTGCAGGTCAGGGAAACAGACTCTTAGTCCCTGCCTCCGTTTGCACCGTCTGCCAGCACAGAATATATAGGTTTGCGACATACGCTCAATGCAGCTCCTGCCTTGGGTGTTGCCACTTTCCTAGATGTTCTTGTCTCCGCGACGGCAACCCCTCGACGGGTTTCATCGCGCCATGTTGCCAGGTCGCAAACCCAAATCACCCGGGTACCCCAATGCTTGCCCAAGGGCGCCCAGTCCCAAGGCCAAAACAGCAATTGCGTCCTGGCCTTCCACAACCTAGGCGTAGTCACCCGTCACTTACCCCTAGAGTGGCGGCGTCACCCCTCATGCACTTCAGAATTCTGCAGTTAAACTGTAATGGACTAACTAGGAAGATTACGGAGATAGTCGATTTCATGAAGCGGCACAACATCCGCATTGCTGCGATTCAAGAGACTAAACTCACAGCAAGATCTGCATTGCAGACCTGCTCTGGTTATAATGTCCACAGGAAAGACCGCGAGAGCGGAAATGGAGGCGGCGTCGCGTTTATTATACACCACTCTGTGCAATATTATATATTTGATCCTGGCATCGACCGCAGGGACAATGTCTTAGAACGTCAAGGCCTATCTGTCCGGTCAGTCGATGTAAATCTAGAAATCATCAACATCTACATCCCTCCTGTCACCTGTTGCCCCAGTGGATACCGCCCTAATATCGAGGCCTTACTCACTGGCAACAATCGCATTATCTTAGGCGATTTCAATGCCCATCACGACCTATGGCATTCAAACTTGCGGGCGGACAGTAGGGTTGAGATGTTGGCGGATCAAATAGAAGAAACGGCGTTCTGCACAATAAACGGAGACGCCCCCACACGTATGGTAGGAAGCTGTCATAGCTCGCCAGATATCTCAATCGTGAGCGCAGAACTCGTAAACTGTGTCAACTGGCAGCCGATGGTAACATTGGCATCCGATCACCTGCCCATACTTATTTCGTTCGAGCGTACCGCCGACTTCATCGTCACCGAAAAAACGCACTTTCATAAACTTCAAAAAGGAAAGTGGGAAGAATATAAATCTGCAACAGACAGCAGCTTTGCTGCCCTCCCTATCCCGACTGATGCCCGCCAAGGGGGAGCGTGCCTTCCGTAAGGTCGTTGAATCCGCCTCGGCACATTCATTCCCGCCGGGAGAATTCCCGAAATCCAGCCCCACTTCCCGGCGGAAGCCGCGAGCTTAGCGAGGGAACGCGACCTTATAAGACAGCTTGATCCAGGCGACCCCCAAATAAGGGATATAAACCAACGCATCAGATTGCTTGTGGACGAACACAAGCGGGCGAAATGGGAAGAGCACCTAAGAGGTTGTAACCTCTCTACCGGTGTAGGTAAACTTTGGTCCACCGTAAAGTCCCTATCGAATCCGACTAAGCACAAAGACAAAGTTTCCATCGCCTTTGGCGATAAGGTGCTGTCGATGCGAAAAAAATGCGCGAGCGCTTTCTGCCGACAATATATAATGCATCCTACGGTCGACAAAGATATACGGAGAGCCAATAGACACGCACATAAACACAAATTCAGCGCGTCACCAATCACCATCACCGCTAGAGAGGTTGAGGACGCCATTGGTCGCGCTAAACCATCCAAAGCAAGGTGGTCCCGCTACTAAAGCCTGGGAAACCAACTAACGTAGGTGAGTCATATCGTCCGATATCTCTCCTATCGCCAGTGGCAAAGACGCTTGAAGCCATTTTGCTCCCTTATTTCCAAGCACATTTGCAGCTAGCCCCTCATCAGCATGGCTTCAGACAACTCCATAGCACTACCACCGCGCTAAATGTCATTAGCACCCAGATAAATTGCGGTTTGAATCAATACCCCCACCATAGAACAGTACTCGTAGCGCTAGACCTATCAAAAGCTTTTGATACGGTCAACCATGGCTCGTTACTGCAAGACCTGGAAGGTCTTAAAAGGTGGACCGCAAATTATCTGGGTGGTCGGCAGGCATCGGTGCAATTCAGAAACGAAACACCAAAACAAAGGAGAATTAAACAAGGGGTGCCACAGGGTGGTGTCCTATCCCCACTTTTGTTTAATTTCTACATATCTAAGCTACCTTCACCACCGGAAGGAGTCACAATCGTTTCCTACGCCGATGACTGCACAATAATGGCCACAGGCCCAGGCCCAGAGATCGATGAGCTATGCAATAAAATAAACGGCTATCTCCCTGATCTCTCCAGTTTTTTCGCCTCGCGAAACCTGGCATTGTCACCGACTAAATCTTCCGCGACCTTATTTACAACATGGACGCCCCAAATGTCGACCATATTGAACATCCACGTCGATGGCACTACGCTACCGACTGTCCTACACCCCAAAATCTTGGGTGTGACGTTTGATCAGGATCTACATTTTGGTGCGCACGCAACCGCAATTGTTCCGAGAATTCAGAGCCGTAATAAAATCTTCAAATCCCTTGCTGGCAGTACCTGGGGAAAAGATAAAGAAACGCTCTTGACCACATACAAAGCAATTAGCCAGCCGAATACGTGCTACGCGTCACCCATATGGTCGCCAAGCCTAAAAACCACCCACTGGAAGAAACTACAAGCCTGCCAAAATACTGCTCTCAGAATCGCCACGGGCTGTCTTCTTATGTCCCCAGAACACCATCTGCATAATGAGGCGAGAATATTCCCCATCAGGGAGAGAAATGAGATGCTGACCAAACAGTTTCTGTTGAATACCCAGAAACCTGGGCATCCCAACAGACATCTGATTGACGAACCAGCACCGCCTAGGGGCCTAAGGAGTCATCTCCGTAAGCATTTTGAGGAAATACGGCACCTGAGAACCCAGCCGTATGAAGCGAAAAACACAAGCAGGTCCTTGGTGAACTCCATAGACAGGCGTCGGACCTTTATGTCGGGAATTGCCCGGTGAATCCAGTACTTGAAGAAAAATATCCAGAACTCGCGGAAGAGGAACGCATACTCCCCAGGGAAACGCGTGTCACTCTTGCTCAACTTCGTTCTGGATACTGTAACAGGTTAAACTCTTACCTATCCAGAATCAACCCCGACATACAAAATGTATGCCCCGCTTGCAATGTGTCACCACATGATACCAACCATCTCTTTAATTGTAATGTGGAACCAACGCCTCTAACACCCCTTTCCTTATGGTCCACCCCTGTTGAAACGGCAAGTTTCCTTGGACTCCCGTTAGAGGATATTGATGACAATTTGTGATCGGTCGCGGCTATTAGGTGGGGCGAGCATTGCTACAACAACAACAACAACATCTACCTCAGTTTTTTTTACCCCATATTACGAGCTGACTAACGCCAGGTTTTCAGTGCGAATTCAGAACAAACCAAAAGAAATCACCAAAAATGCAAATGCAAGTGCACTTAATGGCTTCGTAAAAATATATACACGAGAAAGAGCGAATCGATCAAACCACGGGCGAAGGTGCGCAATCAAGCACAATATTAATTTTAAATATATTTTTCGGTTGGTAATATTTTAATATAAGTTCATTAGATTTCTGCATTACATTAAAGAGTAAAGAAGTTAAATTTATTTAAGTTTTGTTCAAATAAACGAGTTTGACTACAGTATAAGCCACAGTCACAATTTCTAGTCTCTATCTTATTAGAGCTATGCATTCACAGAAAATGAGAGCCGATCCATTTCACAAAACTGATATATTTCATTTGATGCACTTAGCTTACTTATGGGTGGTGCCATTCAGATTTTTCCAGCTAAGCAGATTCAGAACTGAGTAAAAAATCAAAACCGGATTTGAAGAGAAGCTCGGCCTAAAATCTCTTCGGAGATTATCGCGTCTTACATTTATTTCAAATTTTTGAACCGAATAAAATTAAACACGCAGTAGCAAGTTGAAAACGTTTCCAAATTAGTGAGAAAAAGTAATACATTTTTTTGTGTTAATGAACTTAGCTTTGGCTTGTCGCAAATAAGTGCATGGGTATCTTCAAATAGTTTATCAGTTATTCCCCACAAACCTAAATTCATTTCATTCTCAGGAAATCCTTGTATGCACAAGCATAGGCAAGATGATACTGGGCGGCGCAGTTATACAATATGTATATCTTGACTTAGTATTTGACTTAGTATGGAATAATCGCATATTTAGTACAGTATGTAAAGTGTATGGGATGCTTCGTACATTATGGCTAACACATATTTCACTCCTATGGGTTGAGGTTTATGTTAATTGTGACTCTGAATGTAAAACCAAGCTTAATGTTGTATAAAATAATATTGTCTGACAAGAATTTGGTTCGAAAAGATGTGTTATCGTATGCTGTTCTTAGAGTTGTTAAATATTTCTTTCCAAAATTTGTTAAAGGTACTGATACTTTCAGTAAGATCCTGTCACAGTATTTATATTTTGTATTTGTTAAATTTTTCCTAACACAATAATTTGGCAAACTTAATTTATAGTGCTAGTCAGAACAGCAACAGAAAAAAAAGCGAAAATTCAATAACATTTCAATAACGTAATTAACAAACAATACATAATTTGTAAAGTAAGACATTATGATTACAATATATATTTACAGAGCTAAGCCTAGGGACGCAGAACAGAAATAAGAATAAAGGTGGCTTTGCAATGGTAGTACGGTAAAAATTATTAGGCTCTATCCTTAGAGAAGATAGAAAGGAGGCGAGAAAAACGGATAGGAAATCAGTAAAGGGAGTCAGTTGAAGAAGGAGAAATGAGTCAGTTATAAAACAGGATTGAATCTTTTTGAAATGCAGTGCATTACTTATTTGTCTTATTCAAGCTGAAAGTGAGTTCCAAAGACGGATCGAAGTAACGAAGAATTGTCGTTCAGAATTAGAATACGGTATTTTACATGTGCAAGAACCATTGTCCTCGTAGAATGAAGAAATTGAAGACTTCGGTATAGGTAATAAGGTTTTTTCATGTAGATTATCTTATGTAAGATAATAAGTGTTCTAACCTTTAACAGGTTGTCAAAAGAAATGTCTAGCAACTTTTCAGAATAACAGGAAACGCGATCGAGTCTATTCAGCCCACTAACGTATCTAGCAATATAATTGTAGGCACATTAAGCTTCTTTTTAATCACAGCGTCACAGTTAGAAAAAATCTCACAGCCGTGGAGGAGCGTAGGCATTAAGTACGCTTTGGATAAAAGTTGTCGCGGATGTAGCGGAGTGAAATACTGTGTCAACCGCAGTGTACGGAGCATACCGTACACTTTTCCTACAGTACTAAAGATATGGTATTTCCAGGTCAATGTTTTGTTAAAAACCGTGTCAACATATTCTATAAAAGAATTTTCGAACATAGTATTGTCTAAGCCATTTGTAGCTAGCGGCTTTCTGTGGATGACAATACACTTCGCCTTCCTAGGATTTAGACATAAGCCATTCACAGAAGCCCATACACCTATTTTACTAAGGTCATAATTCAAATTACTTATACATGAACTCCTACAATCGACAGGATAGCACGTATACAATTGAACATCGTCAGATTATGGAAATAATTGTATTTTTTAACACCGAGCAAAACCGACTAAATTTTTGACTCCATAAAGCATTCGAAAAGAGATAATTAAGAATTTTGAAAGACTGAGTTCAAAAAGGGCTGAAATGTAGAAAACTTGGCTATGTTATTTATTCTATGATAAACAAGCGAAGTCTGGTTGCTGTTTTCTAGGACGTCACTTACGATCGTTTTATCGATGAAAGAAACACGCTTTTTTAGTGCATGTACTATAAATTTTTTATTAAATGTTTTTTTTTATTATTCAGAAGAAGCGCAAAGATACACGTCGTGTAAGATTTCATGCAGCGCACTAAAATTACTAAAAAGGATCAATACCTACTATTTTCAATTTCAACCAAATATGTTATACTACCAGATATGAGTCCAATCGCGAGAGGTATACTGACGAAGATTCTAAACACCCGTAACTGTACAATATCCCAAACGATTGAAGTTATCTATTTCTTATTGAAGTTTTATAAGTTCGGAATCGGCATGTTTTCGATTTATTATAAATGGCTATCCATTTTTTATCAATAATTTATCGATTTGTAGTAGGAAAATTATCGAAAGCGTATCGATTTCTTATCGGAATGATATCGATCTGTAATCGGCGTATGTCGATTTGTTATTATATATTAGATTATAATAAAACAAAAGCTTATCGGTATCAATTGTCAGAGGTCCACAAAGTTCTTCTCAAACAGATCGAAGTTATTTGTTTCTTGTAAAGTTACTTTCACCTGTAAAGTTCAGCGATCTTCAATTAAATTAAAAACATTTGTTTTCTAGACGTTCGCGTGTACGTTTATAGCCGGCCTTCACGTGTACTTGGTACTAATGCCGTTATTTTTTTTAAGCTATTGCATAGATTTTATCGCGGGTTTGGCGACTAAATCACCGTAACGGATATTTGTCAAAAAGGGTTCGAAAAGGTTCGGTGTTAGCAACAGGCCAAATACAAAAAATTGGATCTCTATCATAAAGTTAAAGTTAAAGTTAAATTTAAAGTTAAAGTTAAATTTAAAGTTAAATTTAAAGTTAAATTTTAAGACAAAAACTTGAATTAATATCAAAGAAAACAAAATGTTGCATAAATATTATAATTGCATAAGTTGATAATATGCATAGCTTTACCGCGGCAGTCCCCGAGTGCCACACGTTCTTTTTTTTCAAATTAACAACACGAAAACATCAGCAAACAAAGCCTTAATTTACTCACTGGAAGAAAATACAGGCCTTCCCAAACGCTGCGCTCAGAAATGTCCCCAAAGCACCACCTACACAATAAGGAATGAGTACTCCCCATTAGGGAGAGAAATAAAATGCTGAACAACAGTTTCTATTGAATACCTAGAAACCTGGGTTTCCCAACAGACATCTTATTGATGAGGCCACACCTCCCAGGGGCTTAAGAGGTCATCTCCGTAAGCATTATGAGGAAATACGGCACCTGTAACACAGCCATATGAAGCAAAAAAGCACAAGCAGGTCCTCAGTGATATCCACAAACAGGCGTCGGACGTATATGCCATGACTTTCCGGCGAATCCAGTTCTTAAAGAAAAATACCCAGAACTCGCAGAAGAGGAACGCACTCTCCCCAGGTAAACGCGCATCACTGTAGCTCACTTTGATCTGGGGTACTGTAACATATTAAACTCTTACCTATCCAGAATCAACCCCGACACACAAAATGTATGTCCTGCTTGCAATGTGTCCCCACATGACCCCAACCATCTCTTCAATTGCAATGTGGAACAACGCCACTAACATCCCTCATCACCATGGACCACGCCTGTTGAAATTGCAAATTTCCTCGGAGTCCCGTGTAGAATATATTGATGACAATTCGTGATCGGTCGCTACAACAACAACAACATCAGCAAACATTCGCATTCCTTCAAAGTTGGTTTGCCATGAAAATATCAACAAGAGAAAGTTTTAGCAACCAACGAAACCCCCACAGAATTTTTAAATAAAACTGCATTACGTATGTTTGTATAGACTTAAGAAATGTGTGCATATGTCATTTCATAATATGAGCTTATAAAACTGTTATAAAAATAACGAGTTTGAATTGACATAAGAAACCTTGTGGGTATTTAAGGAATTGTGTTGCTACCTACATATAATGTGGATGTCATTCTAGTAGAGCTATAAGTATGTGTATGTGTGTTTCAGCATGCATGGCTTAATTTTCTTTTGTAACAACTTATTGATTTCCAGTAAAGAAATTCAAAGCAAATAAACTGAAAAAGACATAAAAGGAGTTGGTGGCACACAACTATTCAAGCATATGTTTTGTAGACAGTTATTATTTTCGTACATACATAAAAACATATGTACACATTATTAACCGGTTCACGCATCCAAATATGTAGTCAGCAGCCAAAGTAGTTACTCACACATACACACGCATATGGCTACAAACTACAAATATACATGTATATAACTGGTAACCAAGCATGAAGTTCGCGAAATTACTAGACCTTAAGAGAAATGGGTGAACGAGGAAACGAGAGTATAAAAGCAGTGCAAGCTGGGTAATAACTAGCCAGTTGTGATTTAAACACGCTATTGGTTGTGAAGTATAATTGCGAAGTACTACTCACAAAGTAATCTAAATAAAGAGCCAGTTTGCAATACTGAATATTGGAGTGATTTATTTAGCGATTCGAACGTTACCAAAAGGTTCAATTAAGCGGAATTTCCCAAAATTCGTTACAATATCATAAATGCCACTAGAAATACTTCGATGAAATATTATCGATTTTTATGAGAGTATTAAATTAATCCACGTTGAAAGATTGAATTACATTTACTTAATAGGATTTATTGAATGTGTTCACAATAGAGTTAATACTTACATTTAACAGTTAATAAAAATAGATAAATCTAGTTATTTATGAGCTTAACACAATGCAGAAGTAGCACAGCAATTGGCTTTGTTGATTTGAAAGGTTCATTGCTTTATTTTTTTATGGATATTGATTGTGACACAAGGAAAGTTTGCCGTCGAAAAACTGCTTACGAAAAGATCTGCTGCTAGAATATCTTCTTCAACATAAAGTTATATAAATCTTATGGGAGGGAAACTAATTGCCTGAAGAATCGTTTTGTTTCGAATGGACCGGGCAGGGGTTTTCCAATCCCTATAAGCTTGCTGGGACTGCTCAACGTCATTTAAAAAAGCATTACTTCCTTCTTAGGAAACTTTAATTTTAATTAGTGAGAGATATAACGGTATAATATATTTGTTAAAGTTATTCCTTATCCCAACTACGCATTTCGATTTCATAAATGGCAAAGAAATTTTACCAAAGAATGCAAAACGATTTCGAGATTTTAATATATGGGTCAGGGTCTATTGCTGTCCCGATTCCTTTACATTGTTACAACTGTCAACGAATTGTTTAGGATTATTATACCCCATGAACCAGTAAACAGATCCCGCATTAAAAAATGAGAGAGCAAAAAAATCATAGTTGGCTGGGCAAATAAATTTCTCGGCGTGACGTCACGCTTTTGACAACATGTTTTATTGCTGACGCAGTGTTCAGACTTTATTGCAATCGGAGTATTTTGCTCCGCTCTTACCTCCTACTACATTTTTTATCTTAAAGGTTTATTTGGGGCGAGTTGAAAACTAAATAGTGTTACTACCTAATATCATTTGGTTGTAGTTTTCAATGCATATGTACGTATGAAAAGCTGATTGTGACGATTGGACGGAATGATTGTTCGTGTCTTAAGACATGTTTGTTCACATTTTTCGTATGGAATCAGAATAGAAGGAGTAAAATGCAAGCAAAAAATGTGTCCGGACGCGATCTGTAAATCCTGCCTAAATTCAACATACTGCTCTTCTTGAAGTTTTATATAAAAATGAAGTACATTGAGTCAGTGAGGTCAGCTAACCCTGTTTTGCGATAACAGTCACCAATTGGGAGCACCAAGCAAGGCCAAAGCTTCCTCCAACTGTCTCAGCAAACTCAGTGAAGGTCTTCTCTTTCCTCACAATATGACCTAGCTAGCGAAGCTTTCTGTTTGTATTCGCTGCACTATTGTCATATCTGCGAAAAGCTCATATAGCTCATCATTATACCTCCTTCGATACTAGCCGTCGACATCACGGATTGGACTATAAATCCTCCGGAGAACTTTTCTATCGAATACTCCAAGAGCCATCTCATCTTTTCTCGACACCTTCTATGATTCTGAGCCATACATCAGGACACTTATGATAAGTTACTTGTAGAGCGGGAATTTTGTTCGTCGAGACAAGACTTTACTTTTCAATTCCTTAAAGAAGCACTTGTTGGCAAGAGTTATTCTCCGTTTGATTTCTAGGCCGATATTGTTATTGCTTTTAATGCTGATTCCCAAATGGACGAAATCCTCTACAGTCTCCAATTTATACCAACTCTTCGCCTCCATGTTGAACATCCCGGCGGGTATCCCGTCATTACTTGGCACCTTGTGATTTCTTAGCCGTAATATTGCCATTCTCACTTTGTCAAAGTTGAATGCCGGAGAGTGTTTTTCACCATCGCCAATTGGGGTATCGGATTCGTCTTCCCCCACACTCCGTACGTCAGTTACCAGGTCGCCATTGTCATTCCTACAGAAATCTTCCCCGGTCTTGAAAACTTCTGTCATTAAGAGAGTATGAAAAATGTATGATAAACCGAAATTATTAATAATAACATTTTTCAGATCGCAGGTTCGAATCGAGCTCAAGGCCTAACAATAATTATTTTATCATTATTATTATTATGATAAATTTTTTCTTAATTGTTAAATTAGAATAAAAGAAAGAAAAAATTTAGACAACTGCCAAAGCTCGTTGAACTCGATTCGAACCCGCGATCTTACAAATCAGTAGGCCGATATAACAACAAAAGTTCTTAATAATATTTTTCGCGATAAATATCCGGGGAGATAGAGCCCACTTTTCTTCTAGAATGTTGTGTGCTAATGGGAGCATTATTTGCTATTCCTACACGTTTTAGGCCGACTCCATGTGCATCTAATAAGGCATACAACTTGTTTGCTGAGAAACTTTTCATGACGAAAACACAATCGAAGGTATTGGCAAGCCACCACATCAATTTGATGTTAGTTGTTCGCCCGCTTTCAAAAAGGAAAAAAATATACTCCGAAAATTTTATTTTTACTCCGCCGTAGTCGTTTACTCAGGTAACAGTTTTAAATACTCCGAACACTGGTATCGAAATATGAGAGAAACCCCGCCCGCATTTTTTGAAAATTTGGTCAAAAAATATTTAAATACCATACCCCAAGATGACTAAAAACGGCCAAATTTAAAAGCATTTTCTGCTCGAAAATTAATGTAACTTCGAGAGAAAAATGTACCATAAATGTGATTATTCTTGAATAATCATTTATGATTCCTATTTCGAAACGCTTTTTATTCATATTTGGTATCATTGTAAAACTGAGCTTTAATAGTTTTAGAGTAATATTTGACTGCTTTTCACAGTCATTTTCTGAACATATTCGTGAACGTATTTCAATCGTTTTGGTTCAGATTTTTGAATCATTTTTGAATGTGATTGTCATGCATTTATTCTTCATATCTCATTCAAAATAAGATACTACATAATAATCTTATTTCATTAGGGGAAGAAAGCATGCGGAAGTGAGCTATTCGAACCACAGGTAACTCGCAAACAAACTTGACACATGCGACTCCAACATCCAACATCAGCTATTATCGTCTACATCTTAAAATACGAATACGATACGGGATGTTGAAGCCGTATCCAGGTATGTCAAGATAGTTTCACTTACCTGGGGAATTCAAACAGCTTTAAACACCTTTGTATTGTCCAATAATTATGTATTTTATGGCAAGCCGAAGGTGGAGAAATGGGTGGGGAAATCTTCGGTCACGAGCAGCATTACATAATTTTTTGTCTTGAAGAATATCTTTGTATAAATAATAACATTTTTATATATTTTTTCTTAGCTTCATGATTGGAAAAAATATTTGTATGTGAAAAAAATAACATTTTTAATGAAAAGTAAAATTTTAACAAGTATAAAATTCATTATTCAGTCAACAAGTATATTCATAAAAGATTCAGAAAGCTGAGTTAAAAATGATTATAAATTTTTGATCACCTAAAGTAGACACATTTCATTCAAATATGATTCCAAAATGTGATTGAAAAACTATATTCAGTTCTTATTCATCGAAAGGTAAGCATATTTGATTATTCTTTTTGTTGATTTTTATGAAATATTAAAATTTAATCATCCAAGGACTCCAAAAATTTTTTCCAAAAAATTATCGAAAAAGGATTTTCAGTTTTTGATCATCAAAAGTATTCATATTTGATTATTTCTTTTGTTCAATTGTATGATAACTCATTATTTAGTCAGAAAGAGTAATCAAATTGTAGTGATATGTAGGGAAATTCAAAATTGAATCACCTAAATGCTGAGAGGGATGTAATAAATCGAAAAACTTCAAATTCGACTACAAATACAACAATTCCGGAATGCGGGATCTTGGCTGATTTGTTTATGATTATACCCTACACTCACGTACAACTAGATACAATTTTTAAGCAGCTTTATTTGGCTTGACTCTGTCTAGCGTTTTTTACGAATTCTGTTATTGAAATTTAATTAACTTTCCGATAAGCTAAAAGCTTGAAACTTGGAATATAGTTCAGACTCCGATGACAATGTAATAATAAGAAAACACTCCGCTAGGGGCACATGAATCGATATATTTCAAAAATCTTATTTTTGGTCCGATTTAGCCCATATTTGGAACACATATTACATACAGGAATAAAACGCATCCATAAAAAAATTGCTGCCAGGTGGCGTAAGGATCGAGATATTACTATTGGTCCTATTTGGCTCATATTTGGAACTGTCATATTTGTTCCAAGTCCGGTAGTAGTGACATCAAAATACTTTGCAGCACGTAAGTTCAAATTTTGTAATTGAAATTTAAGTATATAAAATAATTTAAAAAAATCAAGTTATACGATTTTATTAAAAGCAATACTTACAATTAGTAATAATAATGTTAAAAATGTAAAGCGCGATAACCTCCGAAGAGATCTAAGGCCGAGCTTCTCTTCCAATTTGCGTAGTGCTCCTCTTGATTTTCCCTATAAATTGGCCGGACGGGACCTACATGTTTTATGCCGACTCCGAACCGCAGTTTCACTGAGAGCTTTTCATGGCAGAAATACACTCGGAGCGCTTGCCAAACACTGCCGAGGGGCGACCCCGCTTAGAAAAATTGTCATCGAATTGAAAAACCTTATTTCAAAAATTTTGATGTTGATTTGCCCGGGGTGTGAACCCAGGGCATAAGGTGTGCTAGGCGGAGCACGCTACCATCACACCACGGTGGCCGCCAGAAGAACTAAATATCTCATACAAATATTTGAAAAGGCACAGCTTAAAGATTTTGTGAGTTGCAATGCAAACTATTGACTTCTATTCACCTCAATTTATCACCTTTGAGTAAATCAAAAACAAGATAAAATAATATTTCTAACTACCCACTTCAATTAGTTGTACGATATCTCTCAAAAGCTGTTGATGACATGAACTTGCCTTCTATTGACATCAAAGACACATTCAGCTATACCATGGCAAATGATTAATCGTTGACATGATTATGTCAAATTGACAAACTTTTGCACAGTAAAAAAATGTGTGTGTTTTTTTTTGCAGAACTATTTATGTATTTAATAGAGAGAGGGTAAAAATCTTTTTCGACATCATTCCTCATAACTCGACTTCTAAGTACATTAAATTATAAGAAAAATGTGTATTAAATTTTAGCTCTAGAGTTGCATTTTTCGTACGTAAGAGTACTTCAAGCTGAGTTGCATTTAATAGTTTAGTAGTATTTACAGATGAAATAGTTGCATATATTTCCGCGGAAATAATAATTCTAGAAGATTTGTAGCCTGCAACAATGCGGAAACATACGGATAGCAAAATTTATTTAAATTAAAGTCAAAATATAAAGCGCCATACGTGTAACATGGAATATGTTCACTTCTAAGGCTGTTTACACAAATGGTTAAGGGCAAAAATTATATAAACGCTTTGGTCGCTTCAAAGCAATGATAACGTACGGCGTTTCATTTTTTTCGTACGGCGTTGTCAAAGCGTAGGCACATAACCAAAACATTTATGTAAATTTTTCGATACTTCGGCCCGACAGATGAATTAATGAATGCAACACAGCCAAAGCGTCTATGCAAATCCGCCTTAATTTTTGTAGCTGTGAAAGTCTCCTGCAAATAAAATGGTGCTGTAAGTGCAAAGAAATCAAACTCCTATATGACAATACTTTATCTCCAGCTCACTGGGAAGTTCCTATAAAATCGATTGCAAGATTCCCCTCGTTTTGCAAGGATTTGTAGTTATCTCACTTAGTGCGCTACCTAGCGAAATTTTGTTTTCTGTAGATTGTCTTGTCACCAAGCCTCGAACTGTGTGCCAAGTTTCAAGTCTCTAGGTCACCGGGAAGTTAGTTAAAAATGGATTGAAAGATTCCCAAATCAAAACTAATTTTCTTAATATCTCGATCCATGCGCCATCTAGCGAATTTTTTTTGATCAAATATTGCATTGTCACCGGGTTCTGACTCACGCCCAAGTTCCAAGTCTCTAGCACACCGGGAAGTTACCTAAAAATCGATCGCAAAATTCCCTGCGTTTCTTCAGGGATTTTCGTTTATTTCGATTCTTCTGCCACCTGGCGGCATTCTGTTTTCCACGAATTGTAGTGCCATCGACTCGCAAACTATTTGCTAAGTTTCAAGTCTCTGGATCACCGAGAAGTTAGTTAAAATTCGATCGTAAAATTTCCATTTTAAAATAAATTTTCTGTATATCTCGACCCGTGCGCCACCTATCGGATTTTTTTTCACTTGCATTGTAATTTCTCCCAGATCTGAACTATGCTCTAAGTATCAAGTGTCTAGCTCAACGGGAGGTTACCGAAAAATACTTTTCCGTGGGTCAAAAAGTTCGTATGGAAATTAGGGGGCAAACATGAAAGCGACTTAATATAAAGGTATAATATAAAAACCCACGAAATATTAGAAAAATACAAAGTATTTCATTAAAACAAAACAAGCCAGTTTGTATTTCGATAGGGTTTTTTGACATTAGGCCGTTTTTTCTTTATTTTTTCTGACAAATGAAAATTTTGTTTTTAGTTTCAAAATTTTGTGCATAAAAACACAACTAAATTCGAAGTGTAAATTGTGTGTGCAAATGAGTTTTCAATAAGTGTACATTTTTCAGTTTTTCATAGTTAAGGAATTGACCTCCAGATTCTTGTGTTACACAAATATAGTAAACTTGGGTACAGAAATTCAAATTATAAAGTTGTTCACAATAATTAGAAAAACTCTACGTTTTCTCTGCTTTTTACACTTAAAGGAGTAACTCTCCGTAATAAATTAAACTTTTAATGAAAATGAATAACTCTGAACTGAACACTTTTCGCCGTGATCTAAAATTAAAATGCTGTGGAACAGGAGCAACACTTTTGTGACTACATAAACCATGTTTCAATCTTTTACGTCTCTGCACAGAACCCTAATTGACCGTTTTCAACCGAAACAACAATGGCAACCCAGATTTTCCCGTTATGCTCACTTAAGCGAGTGCATGTCAACACACTTGTACTTGTACACTATGTTACAGTGCATTCCTTTTTATTGTAGCAGTGCTCCGCCCAATCCAATACACGCGACCGTCGTCGTCGTTGTTGTTGTTGTTGTTGTAGCGATAAGGTTGCTCCCCGAAGGCTTTGGGGAGTGTTATCGATGTGATGGTCCTTTGCCGGATACAGATCCGGTACGCTCCGGTACCACAGCACCATTAAGGTGCTGGCCCGACCATCTCGGGAACGATTTATGTGGTCACATTAAACCTTCAGGCCATCCCCTCCCTCCCCAACCCCAAGTTCCATAAGGAGCTTAGGGTCGCCAGAGCCTCGTCTGTGAGTGAAACAGGATTCGCCGCGGATAGGTGAGGTTGACAATTGGGTTTGGAGAAGCTATATGTTGCGCGCTACACAGCCCCTTGAATCTGGTATTTTAGTCGCCTCTTACGACAGGCATACCTACCGCGGGTATATTCTGACCCCCCCTAACCCGCTGGGGGTCGTCGTCGTCATAACCGTCAGTGCCTAGCAACACGGTTACAACTTTTGGTCCATTTGGCAGTAGCGCCGAATTTGGTACTTTTATTTCTTTTTCACTGAAAAAAAATCAAAATACTGCTCATAAAATTTTCCACAAATTCATCAGCCCACATATGTGCAATTTTCAATTTACTTCAATTGAATTCTGACCACGAAAATTGTTCAGTCAATAAAATGTCATTAATTTTTGATGAAACAGCTGACTTATTAGAAAAAAGTCTTGTTTTAGTGGCTAGATATTTTGAACGGTTATCAAACACTTTTCGTGACTAGTCGACAAAAAAAATTTATTTCAAATACACGTGTGTCTCTAAGAAATATGGCAATGAGCAGAAAAGTAAGTAAAAGGATGAAACTAATTTGTTCCAAACAAAAATTAATACCTTTCAATTTTTTTACAAAAAAATTGTACTCGTATGCACAAATTTTGAAAGATTTACTTCTCGTTTGGAACGTCGATATTTAAATCTTTCTCACCCAGATCAAAGCAGCTAAATGAGTTCAAGGAATCCCAGGACCATTGTGGTGTAACGCCACTCAAGATACTTGAAAACTTAGTATATTAGCACAAAAAATATTTTAACTGTAAGTACGAAAGAAAAACTTTTTGAGAGTGATAGCTTAATAAATGTGGAACGAATCGCGATTCAGCTTTTGAAACAAATGCAAAAGAGATTTGATTTCGGAAGAAGTGTTTTGTGTAAAATTATTCCCGTAGGTGCTTGCTAAACTTCAATCACAACACTGTTAACTAGTTTCTCGTACCTAATTACATGTTCACGGTTCAGTTATTATATAGCTGAAACTTGTAAAACGCTTGATTTTTAGTCTGAGTCCAAAAATTACAGTGAATTTAAGCTCTGGTATGAAGTTTAAACGTTTAGGGAAAAGAAAGAATCTATAAAATAGCATTAGTTTCATATACGATTTACTTGAGATTGCCACAACGCAAGTTTTTCTTTACTAAAACTTAACTGAGCTATACATTTTATTTCATTACAATCGAACAAAACTAGGTTCACAACATTTGGTTGGTGAAAGACATAGGCTTATCTTAGAAATGTGCAAATTTAATATCTAAAGGTACACATTAATCTCCTATTCGCTATGTTTATTAAAATTTTATATAGAAAACAATGGAAACATCCTAAAATTTTTACATTTTACAACGAATATGACACTCTAGTAATTTGCCGAATTGTTTGTATACCAATAAAATAAAACTAAATTTGGTCCTTTTTTTTTGAGATCTGGTCCTTTTTTTAAATGAATTTTGGTCCGAAATAAAAGCATGGTGTGGTAACCGTGCCTAGCAAAACAATTTACAATTTTCTATAATCGGTTTTCCGGTCAAAATAATTGGAAAAACGCCTTTATTATTTTATTGCCGACGTTTCGACCGTTTATTGTGGTCTTCTTCAGGGCCTAGTTACAATTTTAAAGAAATTAAAATAACTCAATTTAGTTTCGCATTTCTAAAGCATTAATGTACATATATATATATATATATATATATATATATGGACATCCAATTGACAAAACATTTCTTACTTTAAAATCTCTGCGTTCTTCTTCGTCAGGTTTTTCTTTATGTATACGTGTTTTTAAATAAAACATAGTCACTTTAATGCTCAATTAAGGAAACGGAAATTATTTTACAATTTAAAATTACTATTTTCAATAAACAACCAACAATTTATACTTCAAACTCTAATTTGTATGTAAGTACATATGTATACATATTTGACCTTTTTTGATCACAGGCGAATTCATGCTTGATGGATTATTGCAGTTTCATTATAATATACACGCATAGATGTCGCTAATATTTCTTGCTTCTATACTTCCAGAAGCAATCTCTTTTGCCAGTTTGTTTCTCTTGCTATTACTTTGACATTATCAAAATCAAATTTGTGCCCAAAAGTAATGGCATGGTGAGCAAAAGCACTTTTTTCTGTGCGTTTGTTTTCAACCAGACCAATTCTAAATATTCTCGCGGAATTTTGTTCTCGCGGATTTTTTTATTCCCGCGGAAAAATTCCTCCAATTCTCTTCTCCTAGGGAGAAGAATAATTGGGGAATAGGAATTTCGAATTGTCGAAGTGAGCTGTTTTGTCAATTGAAATTTCGTTGCGCATTTCTTATTTTGTTTAAAAAATTGTAAAGTTTAATTATTGTTTCCAATTTGTTTGAAATTAAGAAATAATGCACATTATTGCATTTCATGTGGTATTCACTGAAATGAGTAATGAATTGGTGCCACAGCAACATCAACAGAGGAGCATAAGAAGAAGACCGGCGGGATAACACAAATCCGCCGGAGTTGCCTGCATTCATTCAGCAAAGCAATTTTGTGGCGGCCAAGTCGAGTTGAGTTCCCCTTTCCCTTCTTAAAAAATCCTTGCCCAATTTCTGGATGGCTGCATCAAATATGCGAAGATCTCTTCCGTTGCTTATGATATACTTTTCGACTTAAAATAAAGAATATTGTGGTTGTTGTTGTTGTTGTATTAACAGTGAGAATATTGTGGTAGAATGTAAATACATATTTTAGCACAAATTTGTACAAATAAGTGTTCTTTCTTAAAATAACCAATTTCCTTTAACTATTTTGATGCATTCCCTTTAATTTAACTAGTGAAAAAACTCCTATGAAATGGCAGAGAAATCTCCCTCTCCCTCACATTCATAATACCTACTTTTCTCCCATAACCGGTTTTTCGAACATTGTTCAGAATAGGAGGAAAGGGAGAAGTGAAAAAACTCACAAGTAATTTTTATTTAGAATACAAGGAATGGGAGAAGGGAAAAAACTCGCACGGAATTTTCGTTTAGAATTGGGCTGAACATCTTTGCTATGTTGACCCAGTCGTTTGTATAGTTGTTGTGAAGTGGTGCCTATATAGCATGGTTTACTATATAGTTTGGCAGCTTAAATTGCGGTTATGTTGCGAATAGAGTGGATTGCACTCGAGTTCAGTGAAAGAGACACTCGAATGGAGTGGAATGAAGAACAGTAGGAAGAGCAGAGTTGCATTGGATTAATATAACTTCAATCATTGCATCAATATTAAATAAAAATTTAGAAAAAATAATTAAATACTTGAGTATAAGCAAACATTTTCTTTCAGTTACTGCAATTAAGGTGTCCTAGATGCTATATACTCCAAAATTGTAACATTTTATGTCTGTTTAAAAATTTAACTTCAATTTCCCTAAGACTTCCGTAATATGGCCATTAGTGATGTTTGTGTGTGTGTGCAAATTTTGAGCGATCAGCTGTTAGTTGCGCTACTTGATAAAGTTTACAATGAGTAAAAGACTTCGTTTATTTCGGAACCAGCATCAACACAAAAGCTCTAAAATCCAGCGAAGATTCACTCTTGCCAATAAATGCTACTTTGGACTAGGTAGGCAATTGAAAAGTAAAGTCCTCCCTCGGCAAACGAAAATCATGCTCTACAACTCAGTTATCCTATCTGTCCCGCTATATAGTGCAAAAGCATGAACCGTGAGTGTTCTAGAGAAAAGTTCCTTGAAATATTTAAGGACCCCTATGCGTTGGCGACGGCGTGTACCGAAGAAGATTTAATGATGAGCTGTACGAGCTTTACGGAGAAATCAACATAGTCCAGCGAATTAAAACGCATCGGCTACGCTGGCTTGGCCACGATATGCGAATGAAAGATGATGATCCGGTTAAGAACGTAGTTTTATCAGAACCCGCCTATGAAAGCACAAGAAGAGGGTCATTTTAAATAAATTATTGGCGCCAGTTAACCACAACTATAAATAGTACTCCTTACTTGATACTGTTAGGTAAGGGTGAACTGGCCGGTTTATGAGGATCTCACATAGACTGAATAAGTCAGTAGTGTTACCAGAAGTTTGTTTAACGACCAAACTGAAAAATCCTATCAAAAACCTTTACCACTTTCTGCTTGTAAATCTGGCAGCTGTATCACTCCCAATAGCTGGTGTCGTAGTTTAGTAAGCGCATGGTACGAGCACAAATGTGCTCGATCGTTCCCTCCCCCTCCCGCACTCTTACATTTGCTATTCGCCACTAGGCCGTGTCCAATCAGAATACTCGTCATGAGTCGACAGTCCTCTCTTTTTAGTGATAGGAATAACTTTGTTAGTGTATGGTTGTCAGTCTTACTAATTGATGCTGAACAATGAAGCGATAGATATAATGGTGCTTTTTAGTCAAAGGAGAGTGCATTCGAGTAAAAAATTTTCTTCTGAAGATGTCTCGTGGGAATCGAGGTATAAAAAAAGTGATATATTTTATGAATTAAGAAATATGTTTAAATTTTTCCCAAATCTATATATGTACTATATAAAAGAAAGTGGTGTTAGTTACACTACGCATAACTCAAGAACGGATAAACCGATTTGGCTGAAAATTGGTGGAGAGGTAGCTTAGAACCAGGTAACGGACATAGGATACTTTTTATCGTGTTTTGGATAGGGTCTTGAGATCAAAACGTGGACCTGGGTAATCCTGAGTTGTGTTTGTACAATATGGGTATCAAATGGAAGCTGTTTATGAGTACTTTGATACTGGGTATTTTTCGTACCCCTAGGTGACTAGGGTCTCGAGATATAGGCCAAAACGTGGACACGGGCACCCCTAGAATGTGTTTATACAATATGGATATCAAATGAAAGCTGTTGATGAGTGCTTTAGTACAGGGTAGTTTTCATACCTGTTGGTGACTAGGGTCTGGAGATATAGGCCAGAACGTGGACCCGGGCACCCCTAGAATGTGTTTATACAATATGGATATCAAATGAAAGGTGTTGATGAGTGCTTTAGTACAGGGTAGTTTTCATACCTATTGGCGACTAGGGTCTCGAGATATAAGCCAAAACGTGGACCCGGGCACCCATACAATGTGTTTATACAATATGGATATCAAATGAAAGCTGTTGATGACGTGCTTTACGCTAGAGGGTACATTATCATATACGCTGCCTGGGTGACTAGGGTCTCTCTCGTGGACCCGGGTACCCCTAGAATGTGTTTATAGTTGCGCTACTTGGTAAAGTTTACAATGCTATATAGCTTCTTTTACGTTGACAGTCAATTTTGTATACAATGTTCTTTTGTTTTTTTGTTGGGATGTTATCTTTCATTCCCTACGTTGTTTCTGTTCTTGAAGGCAAACCGTATGTTGTTTGTGTACGCTTTGAGTTTTTTAGTTACCTTCTTCAGCACGCTTCCACCGTCCGCGACACGTGAGATCGTGAAAATAATCGTTTTACATTACAAAAGCCTTCTAGCTGGATGAAAGTAAATTATTTATTTAACTTTCCGATGACGGGTGGTATTTCAGTTTCTGTTTCAGTTTATTTCGAAGTAATGTTAGTACAATATTTTATAGTAGAAAATAATAACAGTTATAAAAGCTTCAAATCTATTTATGATTGTAGATACATACATATGTACACATATATACAATCAACAATATCCTGAAAAAATCGTGCGATTAGAGAGAGAGTGGTCTGCGGTTGAGCTCCTTTGTCTACATTGGGATATATTTGCTACCTCGGGTCCCTTTTGAGATTAGTCAGTTAAAAGTTTATGCAGTAAATTAAGAAACTATAAAAAGGCAAAGAAATGGGTTAAATCAGAAATAATAACAATTAAATGGAATTGAAACGTATTAAATACTAATACAATATACTCCTTTATCGTAGTGTTGGTTTTACTTTTCTACAACATCAGTAAAAATATTGCATTAAAAACGGTAACCGTAGGGGTATAAAGAGGACTAGTGCGACATTCCACGTTCGGGCATAATTCTTCCTGTTCATGCCTGGATTCTCCACACACCATGCTCAAACAAAAGAGATCAAACCAACCCATATAAACAGATGAAAACTAGCTATACTTGCTTACTCCTGTGCGACTCATCCCGGACTCAGCCTAAACTAATCGCATTTTTTTGCATAGTAATTATAAATAGTACATAAAAGCTAAGCTCAAGACAATGATCTTGCGAGACAAAATAATATCTAACATCTGATATCTTATATAAACTAATTTCGAGTATTTTAATATAGGCAAAATTAATTGTAAGGTAGCTGAAATCTAGTTTCAATTGGAGTATAAAAGCCCGAGTTCCATAGGATCCTTAAAGAAGTGTATGCCTTACTTAAAACCGAGCTGACATGATTACCATATGTAAAAATGGAAACAAATAGAAAACCAAGGTTCATAATTTTGTTAACTACCTTCAGTGACTCACCCTCCTTTCATATAGATGACAAAAATTCAAAATCTTGACTCATGTGTTACCAAATGGTAAAACAAACAATTTTTCCCCCCAACTGGAAATTGCTAACAAATCTAAATTTAAAACATCAGCCATCAGTTTATCAGGCTGTTTGGACGGATGTCATCAGCTTTAAGGGGTTTCATCTGAGAAATCACAACGACCGATCAGATAAGTATACATGAATTTGAGTGCGGTTCTGCTAAAGCTATATTATTTATCTAGTTTCGTATATTTATAATTTGTATATTCGTATAACAAAATATGGTTTACCGTGTCAAAAGCTTTCGATAAATCAAGCAGACAGAGCCTCTTCGGCTCATTTTTATCGAAAAGAACTCTAATATCGTTGAGCATATTAAGCATAGCCGTATTAAAGCTATAAGTTTTCCTCTGCCCTGCTAGCAAAGGTGATTCGTTTGGATGTGCAAATAAATTTTCTCAGCCAAAAGCATTTTAAAAACTTTGGAAAGTGAGAACAATATACTTAAAGCGCCAAAGTCTACAGTAGAACAGGCAGAGTTATTTTGAGCTTGAAGTAAAACTGTAGAAATTTTCCATAACCTATGGAAGAAGATTGTAGATATGCCATGATTTGTAATTATACTCAGCTGAACAGAGCTCAGAGAGTATATTAATTTTGTTCGCATAACGGTAATACGTAACGGCATAAACTAATCGAGATAGATATAGACTTCTATATATCAAAATGATTTGGGCGAAAAAAGAAATTCATTTAGCCATGTCCGTCCGTCCGTCTGTCCGCAAACACGATAACTTGAGTAAAATTTTATGTACCTTAATCAAATTTGGTATGTAAGTTCCTTGGCACTCATCTCAGATCGATATTTACAACGAACGAAATCGAACCACGCCCACTTTTTCGATATCGAAAATTTCGAAAAACCGAAAAATTCCGATAATTCATTACCAAAGATGAATAAAGCGATGAAACTTGGTAGGCGGATTGACCTTATGACGCAGAATATAAAATTAGTAAAATTTTGGACAATGGGCGTGGCACCGCCCACTTTTAAAAGAAGGTAATTTAAAAGTTTTGCAAGCTGTAATTTGGCAGTCGTTGAAGATATCATGATGAAATTTGGCAGGAATGTTATTCCTACTACTATATGTGTGCTAAACAGAAATTTGCAAACTCGGATGACGAACACGCCCACTTAAAAAAAAATATATAAGTAAAATTTTAACAAAAAATTTTATATCTTTACAGTATATGAGCAAATTATGTCAACAATCAACTTCAGTAATGATATGGTGCAACAAAATACAAAAATAAAAAAAATTTCCAAATGAGCGTGGCTCCGCCCTTTTTCACTTAATTTGTCTATAATACTATTAATGCCATAAGTCGACAAAAATTTACCAATCCTTGTGAAATTTGATAAGGGTATAGCTTTTATGACGATAACTGTTTTCTGTGAAAATGGGTGAAATTGGTTTGAAGCCACGCCCAGTTTTTATACACAGTCGACCGTCTGTCCTTCCTCTTGGCCGTTAACACGATAACTTGAGCAAAAATCGATATTTCTTTACTAAACTTAGTTCACGTACTTATTTGAACTCACTTTATCTTGGTATAAAAAATGGCCTAAATCCGACTATGACCGTGCCCACTTTCTGGGTATCGAAAATTACGAATAATGAAAAAAATGCCATAATTCTATACCAAATACGGAAAAAGGGATGCAACATGGTGATTGGATTGGTTTTTTGACGCAAAATATAACTTAGGAAAAAACTTTGAAAAATGGGTGTGACACCTACCATATTAAGTAGAAGAAAATTAAAAAGTTCTGTTCCTGGTAGTACATATATAAATAAATTAGCCGTACCCGACGGATGATGTTCTGGGTCACCCTGGTCCACATTTTGGTCGATATATCGAAAACGTCTTCACGTACACAACTAAGGGCCACTCCCTTTTAAAACCCTCATTTATACCTTTAATTTGATACCCATATCGTACAAACACATTATAAAGTCACCCCTGGTCCACCTTTATGGCGATATTCCGAAAAGGCGCCCCCTAATGAAGTAAGGCCCACTCCCTTTTAAAATACTCATTAACTCCTTTCATTTGATACCCATATCGTACAAACACATTCTAAAGTCACCCCTGGTCCACCTTTATGGCGATATTCCGAAAAGGCGCCCCCTAGTGAACTAAGGCCCACTCCCTTTTAAAATACTCATTAACTCCTATCATTTGATACCCATATCGTACAAACACATTCTAGAGCCAGCCCTGGTACACCTTTATGGCGATAACTCGAAAAGGCGTCCGCCTATAGAACTATGGCCCACTTCCTTCTAAAAGACTCTTTAATACATTCCATTTGATACCCATGTCATACAAACACATTCCAGGGTTACCCTGGGTTCATTTACCTACATGGTGCTTTTCCTTTATTTTGTCTCCAAAGCTCTCAGCTGAGTATGTAATGTTCGGTTACACCTGAACTTAGCCTTCCTTACTTGTTTTATAATAAAATTTTTATATAATATAATTTTTATAAATTTTATGGAAAGTCCAACTTACCCCTCAGCGTCAGAATACATATCTCCCCACATCGTATGCAGACACAGCTGGGGCTAGTCTAAATTTTTTTCTTTTAATTTCGAAGTCATATTTTATTTACAGCTCCTCAAAACTTCTTTTTTTTTCAATAAAGCCAGCGGTGGCCCATTTTGCATGTTTTTTAAAAAAATATTTGGTGGTATAAATATGACCGAATGTAAGTTACGTAAACCCTTAGCATCCCATTTCGAAACAATTAACACTCCCTGTGAAGTATCTGCCTTAAAAAACGCGATGGGAATTATTGGTGCAATCCTTTTTCCACTGGATGACAAGGCAAAGAATTCTCAACGATGCTCTTTCTAAAATAACAACAAAAAGTGGAAGAAAACGACAGATATTAAAATCCATATGCCCTACAAAATAGGCTCAGTCTCACAGAGCAGTTGTAGTATATATTGATCTGCAGCCAGGTGTTACCGAAGCCTTGAAAAAAATCGAAGCCTTAGAGGTTATAAAAACGTGGAAAGCACGTGAGGCTTCACAAAAGGCTTCTCACCTTTTATCAGCAATTCGGACTACAGAATTCAAGTAGCCTTGAAAAGAACAAATCAATTTTCAAAAGCCTATGCCAGTTATTTCTAAAGGGAGAACCAGATAAAGGAAAAGGCACAGAACTTTACAACTTTTATGAACAACTATAGGATTGTTCCGAAAGTGATTTTGTATCTGAAGTCAAAATGTGGAGGCAACGAATTTGCGTTCTTAAAGTCAAAATCTCCAGGACTCTGAAATTTTCGCTTTTATCATATGAACGCATTCAAAAATGTAAATGCGTTATTGCGAGTTTTGGCAACATTGTTAGTTACTAGAGGAACTCCAGATCTTTCATTTACAACATTGGGAAGAATCAAGAATTATTTGAGAAATACGATGGGACAAGAGCGTATCAATGGTCTAGATTCTTTGAACATCCATAACCGGATTGATTCGACTTAAGATGTATTCCTGAAAGAATTTTTCTAAAAGCCTCGAACATTTTGAAACGACTAAGTACGGCACACAAAGAAAAAGAGAGGTAAATCTAACAGAAAAAGATGGTTCAAATTGCAGTGAACGAAAAACGTTGTAAATCTAACCGACTAAAAATTGTTATTATAATAGTTCGTCAAAATAGTTCGAGTACCATCAAAAATTGTACGAGAACCACCAAAAATAGTTCGCGTACCAATAAAATAGTTGATTTACCATGAAAAACAGTTTTTTTACCACGGAAAATAGTTATTTTACCATGAGAACTATTTTTTAACCGTGAAAAATAGTTTTTTACCTTTAATAACCAAAACAAAACACGTTTAGAAATAACTAAAAAAAAGCATTATTTTTTAAATAAATACATTATTATTTATTATTTTTATTAAATGCGTACATATTTTTATATTTATTTTATATTAAGCGTCATCTAGCTTTTTCAACCGCAGAACATACTCACCAGTTGGATGAGCACACTTGTTGTAAATCCTAAAAGATTATAATTATTTTTGATTTATTTTGCACACTATATGTGACCCGGCCTATGAAAAGGTGGCTTATGACACTTTTTTTCTGGTTTCGATAGTTTTTGAGACGCTCTTTCACGTGGTGAAAAGTAGAAAGTCCTAACTTGCTTAGAAGTGTTCTGGAGATGATATTTTCATCCACTTCCATTTGACCTTCAGAAAAGAAGCTAGATTGGCAAAAAAAAGGTTAGAAAAAGCTAAATTTAGAAAAAAAGAAGCTAAAAAAAGGCCAGAAATTTTTTTGGTTAATTCATAAAATTATTTTTTTATATTTTAGTTTACACATTTGTAAATAAAAACTTATAAACATAACTTAAACATAACTTCTTGTTTCAAAACATATCAGGCACATTTTCCTTGACTAGCACATGGAATTACTTTAAATGATTGCATATGTGTATACACACAAAAAAAATATTACAAACTAATTATTTATATAAAATATTCCCCGTCTGAAAAATCAGAAGAGCTTAAGTCTGCGTATAAAGTTTCGCTATTTACCATAGATATGAGATCATTGGTAATTTCAAAATCAATACAACATTTAGATAAGCGTTTTAACGAGCATCTAATATTAAGCAGCGCATTAAGCATTTTAATTTTTAGTTTGTTCCTTAATTTAGTTTTCAGAATTTTCATGCCACTAAAAATTCTTTCAACCTCCGCGTTACTGAGTGGTAATACTAAGAAACTAAATATGAATTCGACAAGTTCTAAAAAAGGTGGTTCGTTTAATGCATTTTTATGTTCTCGGATTTCCGACCAAAATTCCATGGTGGAGTGTACATTTTTCCATTGTGTAGTTATAAGCTTTCGCCACTGCAGCTCCATTAATGCTATTTGACTTGAAGAATAACTATGCTTCTCTTTTTCAAAGTAAGAAAATACATCTGGCTTTGAAACTTTCAACGAATTTTTAGCAGAAAGAGAATTAATCTTTTGTAGAGAACTCATATTATTAGGTATTAGGTGTTCATAGGAACTATTGAAATTATTTTATTTTAGGAATTATTAAAAATACATTCGGATTAAAAAAGGCTAGAAAAAAGTCACGAAGCTAAACCCAAAATTTCGAGGCTAAAGGCAAAAAAAAAGGCTAAATCTAGCCTCGAAAAGGCTAACCTGGCAACACTGCTGTTCATAATGCAAAAGAAAAACTAATAAGAAACTGAAGAAATACATTGTTTATCTTTAACAGCTGCTTCTCGCAATTTCTTTTTTGAGTCATAAGCCACCTTTTCATAGGCCGGGTCACATATACACTTACAAAATCATGTGATGAAGAACTGGATGTCTGTGAACATGAAGGAGATTCAATGCTAATGTTCCGCTGTCGCTACTGCTGCATAAAATCAACAATGTCAGAATTGACTGAAGATGTATTACACGTTAAAACGTTGCTATAACCCTAAAGGATTATGCGAAAAATTAGCTGAAACGTTCACCGAGACTTTGAAGTACTTACGTTTGCTTTCCTCCAAGTTATGAGCTTGTGGCGGAATTCTGCTCTAGCACCAATCGTGTCGTTCTTGAACAAATCTGCAAGGTCCGACTCCGTCAGATATTTCCAATTGGTCAGCGTTATTGCTTGCGCTGAAATTGCAGAAAATAAAATAAAAAATAAAACAATGACATATTTGGAAATCACCTTTAAGTTCTGCGATTTTTTGGGGAAAACCCCACTCCAAAATCAGTTGACAAAATTCCGTGTCTGCTGGATCAGGATTATTCATATCATCCGCTTCAAGAGCACTCAATATATTTACCGAAAACAATTCACTATTGTTAACACTCATTGTTATTCTATTAATTTCAATTAAATTAAACGCTCACGCAACTAACACCGTCCACGTAAATTTGACAACTGAATATCAACAATGCGTTGCTTTATTTTGCAAAAAGCATCAAGGGTTGCCATTATTCTCATCGAATAAACTATCTTTTCAGTTAGTTTAACCAACCAAAATAGTAGAGTTACAATTTTATTTGGTTAGTTTTACTATTTTGGCTGTTAAGAATTGTAATTTTACCATTTTAGAGTTTAGCCATACCCTTTTTTGTAGTTAAAGTTATATGCTACAATTCTAACGGTTAGTTTAACCAACCAAAATAGTACAGTTACAATTGTAACGGTTAAACTATTTTTATAGTTAAAAATTTCCAAATTCGTTTAACAATTTTTTTTTATTAGACTAACCACGATTTCTTTTGTTTTGTTTTCAATGTAAGTAGAAAATTAACAACCTTTTTCGATTAGATTAACTTATCTTTTTTTCTTTCTGTGGGGATGAATGGTTGTGGAACACAATTTAAGTTGTTTTAAATTCATACATACATTTTGCAAAAATTAAATAAAATAACAGTTAAACATTTTTTTTATCACAAAAACATTGAATTCTCGAATTGAATTGTAAGGTTTTAAAAATAGATGCGTAAATAAAAATGACTGAAAAGTACTTTTTGGATCCCCATGGGGGATTCGGCCTCTAGCCCTCCAGTGGATCCGCCCCTGCTTCTGTTTCTCTCGGATTTTATATTGTTTATATTGCGCCTTTGGACTTTTGGTGAAATAAACTTGCTTTTCGCGCCTTATGTTTTGAAAGTTTCCCGATTTACTTGCTGGGGAAATGTCCTACATTTCACGTGAAGCTTGTTACGGAACTTAACAGCCTTCAAAACCCTATTGTTGAAACCAAGACTAAAACGAGCTTTTCACTAGAGAAACACGAACAAATACATGCTTAT
This sequence comes from Eurosta solidaginis, assembly GCA_029619165.1. Taxonomy (NCBI): domain Eukaryota; kingdom Metazoa; phylum Arthropoda; class Insecta; order Diptera; family Tephritidae; genus Eurosta; species Eurosta solidaginis. The sequence continues at coordinate 36,462 of JARSSU010037757.1, forward strand.
CCAAAACAGATTTGAAAATGTTCGTAAAAAGTTCTTCTTGCAAAAGTTTACGTTTCTCACGAAATAGACTTTTATAAAATACTAAATTTTCCATCAATCATAAGTTTCTACATGAATTTTTACAAGGTTGATTTAAAAGTCATAAAATTTTGTTTAGGCTTTATAAATTTCCTCTTTTCTTTCGGTATTATTCATTTTGTGCATTCATTTTTAAATTTTCAGTTCAATTATAAACCCAACAAACTTGCTCTTTTATGCAATCGGGCCAACAAATTATGTACATAAGTATATATGTTTGTAGATAGAGTTACTTTAATCACTCCGTCATACACTCGTTTATATTTATATATCTTCGCTTTTGTTCAATAACATACTTGCAAACTTTTACAACAAACGATGTAAAGTTTTGATGAAAAGCATTTTGTACATTTTCTTTAGAAATTCTCTACGTAGAAGAGCGTCTCATAGGTTGATTGATGATTCACCTCAATCAATTTGTAAAGCAAAAGCCATAGCCGATTAGTGACCTACAATGATTTGTGCCTTTCACAGTTTTATGAAAAAAATCATTACACGGATGTTCATATGTAGTATGTACATGTACAATATATGCTTGTATAGTATATATTTTTTCACAAGTGTCTTCGACAATTAATCGGCTTAGCCAAGTGGATTACTTTTTATACCTTTCATGAACATGAAATGGTATATTAACTTTGGTCCGATGTTTGTAAGAGAAATATAGAAGATAGACTCACCATTAAGTATACCGAATTGATCAGGGCGACGAACTGAGTTGATATAGCCATGTACGTCTGTCCGTCCGTCCGTCTGTCTGTTTGAACGCAAACTAGTCCCTCAAATTTTGATATATCTCAATGAAATTTGGCACAAGGATGTATTTTTGTATTATATTAGACATTTATCGGATCCGGTAGGATCGGACTACTATAACATATATCTCCCATACAACCGATCGTTCAGATAAGACGATTTTGGTCATTCCTGCCGCAATTTAGAAAGTATAAACGTGAAACTCGGTGATATATATTCTAATATATCACAGAAGATATCCTGAAAACATCACTTTGATCGGAGCTATATATAGTTATATCCCATACAACCGATCGTTCAGATAGAAAGATTTTTGGCCATTTCTCCCTTAGTTTCCAATATAAAAACGTTAAACTTGGTGATATTTATTCTAATATATCATAGAACATTTCCTGTAAAAATCATTTCGATCGGAGCTATATCTAATCATATAATATCTAATATCTAATATATATTATAAATGGGAAAGTTTGGATGTTAAGATGTTTGGATGTTTGGATGTTTAGATGTTTGGATGTTTGGATGTTTGGATGTTTGGATGTTTGGATGTTTGGATGTTTGGATGTTTGGATGTTTGTCCAGACGTTTGTCTTTGTGACTCAATAACGCAAGAACGGCTGGACCGATTTGGATGAAATTTTGCACACATATAGCCAATAGTCTAGAAGGATCTACTAGCTATATATTTTTCAAAAGGGGCGTGGTCCCCGCCCCCTAGGAACAGTTATAATTTAATTATTATATTTTTTCGTCTTTGCGACTGAATCACCCCAGAATGGCTACACGGATTTTGATGAAATTTGGGACACAGACAGTAGTCTACTAGCGAAATTTTTTTCGAACATTGAAAGAGGGGTGGGGGTCCCACGACCCTTCGAGAAATTATTTTTCATAATTTTTACACATTATAACTTTACCAATCACAGACTCAAGGGGTCAAATAAGTCGAGGGCTTACAAAGTAAGCAGTGACACCCTCCGACCGCCCCCCTTTATCTCCCCCTCTGGTGTAAAATCCATAAATTGTTATAACTCAATCTAAATTTTCTCCTAAATCAATAGTTTTTGGTATCTGGTACATACAGAACGAGATCTAGACAATTTTGGAGGAACGATCAGTGGTCCTCTCCTCTACTCCCGCCATCCGCCCTCCATCAATTGTTTTTATTAGCACGCTTTTATTAGCTTTACCTGTATGTTTCTATCTAAATTTTTATTCGCTCCAATGCGCCTGCTGCCTTATTAACATGGTTTTATAATTAGCTTCACCTTATTTGTAATCCCGTAAGGGTCATATCGAGACCCTTCCGGGATCATTTCTGGATGGTTTTCGGGATCGGTCCGGGATTACGCCGGGGTAATTTCGGGACTTTTTCGGGACTATTTCGGGATCATTTTGGGACCCTTCCGGGATCATTTCTGTATAGTTTACGGGATCCGTCCGGGATCCCGTCGGGGTTATTTTGGAACATTTTCGGGACTATTCCGGAATCATTTCGGGACTATTTCGCGATCATTTGGGGACCCTTCCGGCATCATTTCTGGATGGTTTTCGGGATCCGTGCGGGATCTCGTCGGGGTCATTTGGGGACTTTTTCGGGATCATTTTGGGGCTCATCCGGCATCATTTCTGGATGGTTTTCGGGATCCGTCCGGGATCTCGTCGGGGTCATTTGGGGACTTTTTCGGGATCATTTTGGGGCTCATCCGGCATCATTTTTGGATGGTTTTCGGGATCCGTCCGGGATCCCGTCGGGGTCATTTCGGGACTTTTTCGCGACTAATACGGGA